>JARQOC010000003.1:209646833-209727700 GCA_033576535.1 Allobates femoralis | reverse complement strand
CGACATGGTGTCCGCTAACAATTTGAATGGAAAATCAGCTCAAATTGTTAGCGGACACCATGTCGCATTTGGAGAGCTCCTGTGTGCCTAAACATTGGGGCTCCCCCACAAGTGACTCCATTTTGGAAACTAGACCCCCCAGGGAGCATATCTAGATGCATAGTGAGCCCTTTGAACCCCCAGGTGCTTCACAAATTGATCCATACAAATTAAAAAAGAAAATTTGTGTGAAAAAAAAGTATTTTTACCTTATTACGGATCAGTTTGTGAAGCACCTGGGGATTCAAAGTGCTCACTATGCATCTAGATAGGTTCCTTGGGGGGTCTAGTTTCCAAAATGGGGCCACTTGTGGGGGAGCTCCAATGTTTAGGCACACAGGGGCTCTCCATACACAACCTGGTGTTTGCCAACAATTGGAATTGTTAGCGGACACCAGGTCGCGTATGGAGAGCCCCTGTGTGCCTAAACATTTGAGCTCCCCCACAAGTGACCCCATTTTGGAAACTAGACCCCCCAGGGAACATATCTAGATGCATAGTTAGCACTTTGAACCCCCAGGTGCTTCACAAATTGAGACGTATAAATGAATAAAGAAACTTTTTGTGAAAAAACATACTAGTCTAGTAGTTACAATTCGCAGCATAGGGGACCCAATACATTTGGGTCTCTCCATGCTGAAGATTCCAGCCCCCTAGCTGCCAAGTTGTACCTGGCTGGCAACCAAAAATACGGCAAAGCTCCATGTCATTTTATTTGTAGAATTTTTAAAAAAAAATGACATGGGGCTCTGCCATATTTTTGGTCCAGCCAGGTACAACTTGGCAGCTACGGACTGCCACCAGCCCCCAACTGCCTCATTGTACCTGGCTGGAACCAAAAATACAGCGAAGCCCTTTTTTTTTTTTTTTTAATTTCTAGAATTAATTCTAGAAAAAAATTACGTGGGGCTCCGCCATATTTTTGGTCCAGGCAGGTACAACTAGGCAGCTGGGGGATGGAATCCTCAGCATAGAGAGGCCCAAGCGTTCTGGGCCCCCCCTGGTGCGAATTGCAGCCCGCAGCCACCCCAGAAAATGGCGCATTCATTGAAGCACCATTTTCTGTCGCTGTACCCACGCTCTTCCAGTTGCCCTGGTGCCAGTGGCTAACTGGGTAATAAAGGGGTTAATGCCAGCTTTTTATTGGCAGCTGGCACTAAGCCCCAGATTCATAATATAGGGCCAATGTTAGACCCGCCATTAGGAATCTCTAGTACGGTAAATAGTCAATAAATACACACAGAGAAAAATCTTTTTATTTGAAAAAAAAACAGACACAATTCGGACTCCATCTTTATTATAAAAAGATCCGACGTAGTCCACAACGAAGGTCCCACGACTCCCGATCGCTCCGACGTAGTCCATAATGAAGGTCCCACGACGTTCGATTGTCTCCGACGTAGTCCACAACGAAGGTCCCACGCCGCTCGATCGCCTTTGCTTTCAGATCGCTACTCTGGAGCCCAATCCGCCAGCATGGTGATCGAGCTGCAGAAAGTGATCTGACACCCCGGGCGCAGTGACCCACTATGTGCATCACTGCGTCCGGGCTGTCAGATCGCTTTCTGCAGCTCGATGCCCATGCAGGGAGATCGGGCTGCAGAGCAGCGATCTAAGAGCCTGGGCACAGTGACCCACTATGTGCATCACTGCGCCCAGGCTGTCAGATTGCTTTCTGCAGCTCGATCCCCCTGCATGGGGATCGAGTTGCGGAAAGCGATCTGGCAGCCCAGGCGCATGTGATGCACATAGTGGGTCACTGCGCCCGGGGTGTCAGATCACTTTCTGCAGCTCGATGCCCATGCAGGGAGATCGGGCTGTAGAGCAGCGATCAAAGAGCCCGGGCGCAGAGACCCACTATGTGCATCAGTGCGCCCGGGCTGTCAGATTGCTTTCTGCAGCTCGATCCCCAGAATCCAGCTGCAGAAAGTGATCTGACAGCTCCAGCACAGTGATCACATAATGGTCACTGTGGATCACTGTGCTGGAGCTGTCAGATCATTTCCTGCAGCTAGATCCTCAGGATCCAGCTGTAGAAAGTGATCTGATAGATCCAGCACAGTGATCCACAGTGATCACATAATGGTCACTGTGGATCATTGTGCTGGAGCTGTCAGATCACTTCCTGCAGCTAGATCCTCAGGATCCAGCTGTAGAAAGTGATCTGACAGATCCAGCACAGTGATCCACAGTGATCACATAATGGTCACTGTGGATCATTGTGCTGGAGCTGTCAGATCACTTCCTGCAGCTAGATCCTCAGGATCTAGCTGTAGAAAGTGATCTGGCAGCTCCAGCACAGAGCTGTCAGATCCGGAGGCGGTGAAGAGTAGGAGGAGGAGCGGGACGCAGTGGAGACAGAGTGGCCGCCGGAGGGGTGAGTGGGAGAGGCGATCGCCGCTCCGGTGATCGGGGGGGCAGGAAGGTGGAAGAGGGGGGGTGACAGGAGAAGTAGGGGGGCACTTAGGAGGAAGCGGGGGCATGCAGGAGGAAGCAGGGGCAGGCAGGAGGAGGCGGGCAGCAGGAAGAGGAAGCGGGCGGCAGGGACAGGAAGCAGGCGGCAGGAAAAGGAAGCGGGGGGGGGGTAAGAAAGATGAAGAGGGGGCAGGAAAGAGAGGTGGGGGGCAGGGAGACAGTTAGAGGATGACAGGGGAGAAGATTGGAGGGTAGGGATAGCAGCGGCAGACAGGGAAGCATTACAGGCGCGGTGATTTTCACTTTCACTTTTGAGTGCCAATCACCGCGCCTGTAGCCGGGGGGGTGGGGGTGGGGGCAAATCGACCCCCCCTGGGGTGTTGTACAACTCCCCATATACCTGCAGGCCGAGTGACAGGTCAGTGACACCCTCACTCGACCTGCAGGAGCCCGATCATTCCATGGCCCAGGGGTGGGCCAAGGGTCTGGAAGGGGTTAAAGGCTATGTGCATAAATTTAGTATTTGCAGCTGATGTTCCTGTGTTCACAGGCAAAAAATTTAATAAATTAAACACATTTTTATGTGCTTTTAACACCTTTTTGTGCATGTTTTTGATGTGATTTTTTACCATTCATTTCAATGGGTGAAAAATACTGCAATAATGCCATAACATTGGCATGCTGTACATTTGAAAAGGAGAAAACAATGTCATAGTACAAATGTGCAATGTGTATAAAATTTCAGAAATCCCATTCATTTTCCTGGTACTGTAAAATCTTGCACTTTTTTTCTGTAGCAAAAATGCACCATGTGAACAAACCCTAAAAAAGGTCTTATTACTAGATACTAGAAGTATTTTTAAGGCGGCCGTCAGACGCTGCAATATCTTGAACGATATTGTTAGCGATCACGTGCACGCGCGATTGCTTACAATATCGTTCACATCGCTGGTGAGATGTCACACAGGCAGACTCACCAGCGATGTTGGCCAGCGAGATCGCTGGTAACTATGGTACACGTCGGGTTACTAGGCGCCGCGCGGCACTTAGTAACCCGACGTTTACCATAGTTACCATCTCCCAGCATAGGCACTGCCGCTGGGAGATCGTTCATCGTGGTGTCACACACCACGATGAAGCAGATTGTTAAATCGTTCATCGCTAGATATGAGCTCCGGCTCTCATATCTGCGATGTCACGATCAAGCGATTTTACATTGTAAAATCGCTTGATCGCACGTAGCGATGCACAAACGATATCGCTTAAGCGATCAAAAAGCAGATCGCTTAAACGATATCGTTCAAGATATTGCAGCGTGTGACGGCCGCCTAACAAATATGTACATTCTTAGAGAACAGCAGATTCCCTGTTTCTACTATGCAGGAGCTGTCCACAGAGTACTAGTTCTGAACTGCAAAAATCAGTAGCCTGTCTCTGCAAATTGTCTCTTCAGAGAGGAAGTAGACAAACTCTAGTGCCACCTATTGGAAGTCACAATCCTAAAAGTCAACATTGACCCTTTAGCAAGCCTTGCAATACGATTTAGGATTTATGCCAGATCAGAACGCCAATCTGCAGACGCTGCATTTCAGGGTGATTGCCCCTCATCAGTGCAAAGTATGGGAACTGATCTGGCTGTATGAGAGGCTAAGATGGGGTCTATCCTGTCTCTGTAACTCATACTACTGATGAGTAAGTACTACCATGCATAGGTGTTAGATACTCATAATAAGCAGTCAGACACTTGGACAGGCTCAACGAGTGGACCAAACATAATGGGAGTCAATTTGGAAACTCTTCCGGAAAAGTGCTCGAGTTAACCATTGACTTCCGTTATACTCCGTACACAAGTTGAGCATGTCCAAGCACCTGGCTAGTTGTTACAAGCACTGAGCACCTGAGCATGGTAGTACTCGATCATCATTAGTGTCAATCGTTCTGTTATAGTTTCTCTATTAGCTCCAGTCCTGGCTTTGGAATACAATCACTGCTCTTCTGGAAAAATGCTAGAGTTCTGCATTGACTTCTATTACACTCGGTACATGAATCAAGCCCGTCTGAGCGACTGCTCCTTGAGAGTCCCAAGCACCCAAGAATGGAAGTGCTTGCTCATCACTACTTCATACCAATAAGGTCAGTCTATACTCTTCGGATAGCTCCAGCAGCTATTGGGCGCAATTTAAAATAACCTACAGTTTACAAAAGGATTACTTCTTTTTCAATTATTATATTATAACACACCTTTTTATAGGTACTTAGCTACCTTCAAATATGATGTGTATCCCACTGAAAATCTATTTGTTGTGATGACCAAATAATATTATTGCCATTATAGTGTTACCTGCCAGGTATAGGGTTTTGAAATTGATATCAAGTTCTGGTAATGATATGACCTTTCTAGTGCCAGTGGAACAGTGTAGAATTAGGAACTGTCACAATGTGGCAAGTCGTATGGAGGAGGTGTGTGATAAATGGTATGATATATATAAAGTACATTCAGTACATATAGTAATGGCTGGGCAGAGAATAGTCAGAGTAGGTGACAGCCTAATGGGGCATGATTAATGGCTGTAATATATAAGCAGTGCTCTGGATTAAACTTTCTATGTACAACCAAATGGACTTTGACTGAGAATCTGTGAAAACTGGAGGGAGCAATAAATAGGATTAAAAAATACCCTGGAACCAATCAGTGCTACTAGGTGAAATTAGGAGGACGACTAAACACTCCACAAGTGAGGGTCACGTGTATTTGGGAAATGGGAAATATATTTCACAAATAAAACACCAAAGATTCAATAGGAAGGAGTGTGACAGCTCAAGCACCAGTGAAGTCAATGATTATCCATCTTGTAATTGTCATACTAAACTTCAGGGACTGACTAAGATGTGAAGCATTCTCAGACCTCTAACTGGCCACCACCTTGTGCTTCCTTCAGACATGATATCTTCAAACAGAGGCTGGACAGACATCTGTCTGGATGATTTAGTCAAGGACAGAAGAACAAAACGATCAGCGCCGCTGCAATGAGATCACAGACTCCCATGGCATTTAAAACGGTGCTCTTTATTCCAATCCGACGCGTGTGAAGGTCATCACAACCTCTTCACCAGGGATACACCAGTATAATCATTATAAGGGATTACAGTGGTGTATCCCGATGAAGAGGTCAGGACGACCTTGAAACACGTCGGATTGGAATAAAGAGCACCTAAATACCACGGGAGTCTGTGATCTCATTGCAACAGCGCTGATCATTTTGGTCTTCTGTCCTTGGATATCATGCGGCCATCCCTGGGGTGGTGGATCCTGCAGCAGTTGTTTGATGTGCATATGCTAGTTGTGTGTTTCACAACTAGCCAAGGTGAGCAGTTAATGCAATGCATACATGCATTACATTAAAGAGATAAGACCCATTGCATCCTTGTTTATCCTGTTATGGAATGATTTAGTGACTCCTTCTTTGAGCAGGGGGCTGTCATAAGTCAACTGCTTGCAGTCCTTGTGTAATGCTGCTGTTATTTAATCAGAGTAATGGCTCTCCTCAGGTTAATGCTGGAAGCTGCTGTTGTCTATGTGTGTGCGGCTCTGCATGTGACGGAGAGGGGCTGCATCAGATCAATCAGTTGTCCACTCCCTCAGCCTTTAGGTAGTTCCACTTCCTTCCACTAGGTGTCATTGATAGAGTTTAACTCTGCCTTGACCATGTGAGCTGAGAAGACATCTGTGCATGTTGCTGAAGCTTCTTGGTGCTTTTCCTTTTGGAACTTGCTGTGTTCCAAGTCTGTGGTGCGTGGAGGTGAGGTAAAGTTAGCACAGGACTGGTTGGGAAGCAGAGGGCAAGGGTGATGGCCCAAAACTCCTCACCACTATACTATAGGGACAGACTAGCTACCCAGTTTACCTTGTCTGTTATTACCATACTGCTTCCCATTCTCTCATCTGCTACACAACAAACCCTGACAGGGGTTTGCCTGATGACCCAGGAGGTTCCTTCCAACTCTATCATCTATGATTCTATGATACTCTGCATGGCAAAATTCACAATTGCAGAAAGCTATGTTCATAATATTGCACCTGACTAAAAAAATTTAATCTGTAAAAAAGCGGATAATTATAACTGAGGTATTTTGGTCTTTCCATAACTAGATATAAAGTATGACTGGGTTGTCAAAGAGGAAACCAGATGAAGGTGAAAAGGGTCAAGTTAAAGCAATAATTTTTTTCATACTTACCATGTTGTATGGAACTCCGTGTATGCATTCGGGAGCACGTAAGAGATATAGAAGGATCTGTAAAGATTGAAGATATCAGCACCTTAAAAACATTGCCACGGCACTTTAAATTGCATCATAATAGCAGCCCTAAAACCTTAAAAGTTCTTGGAATTGACATAGTGCATGGGGGGATTAGGGGGGCTAATTTAAAAAAGATTTTTGGCACAGAAAGGAATCCAGGTGGATTACCATCCTTGATACCCTGGTGCCGAAAGGGTTAAATAAAACTATAAGTTTTGTTCCGTTCTTCTGATTCATGCACACAGCCTTTTTTCTGTTTTTGTATACTCCGGTTCCTTCCTTATACTTTCCCTTTACCCTTTCTATTTACCCCTTTCCAATTTTTCCTGCTCTCCTGCTATACTGTGTTTTTGTACATATGTATGGAAAATTGTTTTTAATTTGATGTTTTTATTACATGTGCAAAGTTTTTATAATGTCCTCTATGCCCACAGTGCCTTTTGACAACCTGTATAAGAAAATTCTCCCCCTGCTCTGGATGAAAAATTCACCATAGGAAGCGAGAAGACTGCATTAAATTCTGTCATTATATGTATTATATAGCAATGTGCGCTACCTGTGTGCGCTCCTATCCCTGCCGACTGCCTCCATCCGCCCCTGGGGCGTCTTCGATCGTGGTAGTTTCTGGTTGCTTGGCAACGCATAAACAAACAAAAAAAAATTGTGTCAGGTGATCAGACACTTAGCAATGACGCACTTCCGGTGGGCGTCGATGGACTTGGCATCAGGGAAGTGAGCGCCATTATACAGGCAGCTGAGGTAATCACTTTAATACCGCCCATACACGCTATATATGGCACATAGGAGGCTTGGAGGACTAAATCCTCTTGAGAAAGCGATAAAACTAGTGAAACGTACGTTGAGGGTCCTTGCTGGAGGGCTGCTCCCCTGTCTAGCACAGCAGCAGTTACACTGCTAGGTATGCCATAATAAGGGCCACATTGTGCTCCCCTTCTCTCTTTTATGGGCAATAAGGCTTTTATGATCATTGTATCTGCACATTATGTAATGTAATGCCTGTATGTGGGAAAGTGTGCAATTAATGGGAATATGTGTAATACCTGGATTTGATTTCTGTCAATTATGCTGCGCTGTTACTATACCACCTTGTAAGGGTTTTTTTTCCCCTCTTCAGTGTAGCACCAGTTATACGGCTAGGTATGTCATATTACAGACAACACTATGCTCCTCTCTCTTTTATGGGTAATAATGTTTTCATGATCATTGTCTCCACACATGATGTAATTTAATGCCTGTATTTGGGAAAGCGTGCAACTAATGGGATCATGTGCAATATCTGGAATTGATTTCTGTTATTTATGTTGTGCTGCCATTGTACCACCTTGTCCATTCAGCTACTTTACACCTGTTTTTAATAGGTTGCATTCTTAAAATAAAATTGTTCACCGTTTGTATGCAAATAAAAAAAACAAATCTTATTTTCTCCTTTTATTACATGTTGTATTAAGAAAGGTTCTGTAAATAGAGAGAGGAGAAAGAGAGAGAGAGAGAAACGAGAAAGAGGGGGAGAGAGAAAGAGGGAGAGTAAGAGAGAGAAAGAGAGAGAGTGAGAAAGTGAGAGAGAAACAAGAGGGAGGGAGAGAGAAAGAGAAAGAGAGAGGGCGAGAGGGGGAAAGGTGGAAAATGAGGGAGAGAGAGAAAGAAAGAAAGAGAAGAGAGGGAGAGAGAGAAAGAAAGAGAAGAGAGGGAGAGAGAGAAAGAAAGAGAAGAGAGGGAGAGAGAGAAAGAGAGAGAAAGAGAGAGAAGAGAGAGTATTTTATAATGTACTATTTTCCTATCCAGTTCAGACACAAGGCCAGTCAGTTATCATGAATCCTGTTTCCTTTACTATACCCTCAAACAGACCTTCGTTCTTTCTTTGGTCTTTTTCCTCAGGTAGACCATGAACAATAAAATGATTATATAAAACAGATGTCTTTTCTGTATCTTGAGGGCAGAAAATCAACACCATTGATATCTTTATTTTCTGTAACGTACACAAATTGCCTTTATTCTTCCAGTCCAAAAGAGCAGTCTGACCACACGTGTCCTATTTAATGCCGGCCTCCTTGGTGTGCCGGTGTGCGGTAAACTCTGTGTCATCTGGCACAATGTTGAAAATAAATGCACAGACAGCTCCAAAACTGTGTCACTAAATGGCAGATAGAGGACTCGAAAATTCACACAGCGACGGTACTCAGACTATTTTTACAACAATGGAGCACAGCACTTGCATTTTTCTATACAATGCCCAGTTTACTGTTAGATTTCCTTGGGGAATTGATTTTTTTTTCAAACAGAGAAAGTATGGCGTGTTAAATTTGTGACCTTAAACGAGGTAGAAAAAAAAAGAGAGAGAAAAAGTTACCCTGTGGGGAATATTTAGAGACACCCATTTGATTTATCTAGATCTGTTATTTCAGATCTATCACCATATAAAACAGTTACGTCTCAGGATGGTGTTTCTTGGCGGTACATCAGTCTTACCCTTAGTGTTCCCTGCGGAGGAACAAATCCTGCTGTGATTTTAGTGAATTGCAGTACAGAGATTTTTGCATCATTCTACATGGGGGAACAGTTAATTACAAGCAGTGCCCTAATTATCAACCTGTAATTGTATTTGAACTTACTGAATGATGAAGTTAATGGAAGATCCGCATGTGTTGCCTTTTATATTTACTTCCTGTGACTATATATGTTCTCTTTTGAAATCACAATATTATAGAAGACGCTGATTCTGTTTGTACATTTCTTCGTATTTATGGAAGAAAAGTAGGTTCACATCCCCAGCACTACACTAAGTAACAAAAGCAAAGCCTAAGAAGACCATCTGGATTGGAAACTGGCTTTCTGACAGCACAGACAGTTGTTAGTGAAAATACAGTGTGTTCCTACAAGCTGTCTGCGTATTACAATGGCTTTCCATTCAATTCCTTCTATTCAGGAAACAGGAAACGAGTGTGATGTTTTCTATAGACCTGAATTAAGACACATTGAAAGAGCTGGATGAAAAGAATTGGGTGCTATTTATTAAAAGGAATGAGATCATAAATTCTCATTTGCATTTTAATAATCTGACACCTGTAGTGTTACACCACATCTTATGTTGTCAACCCATGGAGCTTCTACCCAGGGGTTCACAAGCTGCGCAGCTTTTAGGGGGACTTCCATGGCTGTAATGATGTGTATCAATGTGCAATTCATTTCAGCTAGCGGTTACTTGGCGTAGAAACATAGAAGGGCACAACAAATCATGGTTAAGAGGATGTACACTGGGCTATATATAATATTACTGAACTAAGGGGTTAACAACTAAAATCCTCAAGAAACATGGTGCTGGTGTAGACACCAGACAATAAGCCAAAGGGAAACCTCACCTTTAGGCTATGTGCACACCTAGCATTTTTTGTGCATTCTTTATGTTTTTTTTCTATGAAATCTGCAAGGAAGAATGCATTCCAGCAATGTCAATGAGAATTCTGAAGTCCTGTGCACACCTTCAGGTTTTTTTTTGCAGATTTTGTTGCAGAACAAAAAATCAACATGTTAATTTTTTTCTGTGTTTTTCTGTGCGTTTCTCTCATAGACTATGATAGAAATACATGAGAAAAAAGCACCAAAAACACACCTAAAAGGCAACTAATGCAGCATTTTGTCTGTCAGGGGATGTAGAAATAATCTGATAACCTTAAAGAGAATATCCGGTATATCGCAAAAAGAATTGTGTCTAAGCACTAACAGGCAAGTAGCTGACACCTACCTGCCTGTTGTGCTCAGCACCGTTCACCTCTAATGGTACCTTTACACGCCGTCACAGAGGGTAGCATCAGGTAGGCACTGCAAGTGCACGCGCGCGTTTTTGCCTGTTGCTAACGGTTTCCGATGCCGCATATACACGCCGCCACAACGTGCTCCACAGAAGTTATTTGCGTTCCCCGGAAGTGCCGACGGGTGTTGCGGGTTACCTCATGTGGAGTACCTTCCCTGGTTTACACACCGCTACCACAAAGGAATATGGGCGTACATATTGTGCGTCGTAAGTTCATAGGCGTGACAGAGTTGTGTATTACGTGGCGCTCGTACGGTGATTGGACAATGCAATAGCATCATGATTGGCCAGCCTGCGCAGGAAGGCTGGCTAATACATGACGCTATTGCAAATGTGTAGTGTAACTGGTCAGCTCGTTGAATATGGCGTCCTGTGCAGGGACAGCCAATGGTTACACAGTAGCCCCCACCAGTGATCGCTGATGGGGCGTGGTAACCATGACGCTGTGGCACGCCCCTGGGAGTTCACTAGGCCATGCAAATACCGTGCCTGTGCCCCGATTACACGCCGCCACCATAAGAAATGTTCCTTCCTGTTTTTGAGCACGGCTCAGACACAGGTACCTGAAGTAACTGCAAGACACAGGAAGGAAATTCCTGAATTACACGCCGCCATTTCGTGGTGTTTTCATGGCAACAGGCACAATTGTGTCCGATGACTGGCGGTTTCTACCTACCTGTGGCGGCGTGTAAAGGTACCATAAGACCACTCCTGTCGGCGATTCTTCAGCTTCCATTGACATCACATCTACCTAGGGGAGGATTGACTGATTGACAGCTGGCTCCCTCAATCAGGTAGCAAGGAGCCGGCTGAAATCAGCATGATGTCAGCTATGCACCCACTTCCATAGAGCACAAAGGAAAAGAAGCTGCCTCTGTTCTGTTTAACCCATCATGCTGTCCCCGACAGGAATGGTCTGTGGGTTGAGCGGCGGTGAACGGTGCCAGGCACAACAGGCAGGTAGGTGGATGCTACCTACCTGTTAGTGCTTAGGCATTTTTTTTACTAAAAATTCCAGATAACACCTTTAAAAATTATCAGAAGTATTTACACTAGGAAGCTATCATGAACAAGTGTTCCTAGGAACTTGCTTTTTCCATTAATAGTACAGTCTGATCGTCACCGGATGAACAAGCAAAACGTTTCTTTATCAGGTGAAGTAATCCTTTGTGCTGCTCAGAAGATCATCGTTCTCAGCTGCTCACTGTCTTCGATAAACAGGATCTATGCTGCCGAAAACAATGGCAGTTTGTGCACACTGCCGGATCTATTACAGATTGTCCAGTGCGCATATAAAGATGCAGGACTACCTGTGTAATTAGGCTATTAAATGACTGCTGATTAGCAAACAATCAGCTGATCAGCGGGTATATAGTCCCCCAAATTAGCCCATGTAAACGTAGCCTTAGGCTGCTTTCACATTGCGTTTTAGTTACATCCGATGGATCCGGACAGCATCGGATCCGAATCAGCCCCCATGTTATCCAATGGGGATCGGATCGGATTTGGCATAATTGCGGTGAGGCCGTGATACAGCAAAAACAATACAACGTGGAGATTGCCTTGATTTTTAAAAAGACTAATACTAAAAACATATTCATTATTAATAACCTCTGCTATTTATCTGTAGCCAGTGTCATTAGCATTCACAATGTGTGAACTCAACCTTACATAGAACTCTTTCATTTCAACCTAAAGAATTACAAACAGGCAGTATTGCACCATGTACTTCAGCAGGATCACCGAATGAATGAAAAGCATAAGGTATGTGTTTAGTCTGACCCTAAAACTATCATTAATGGGGCAGGTGTAAAGTGAGTACACATTTAGGCTGGGGTCACACTTGTTAAGGCTATTGCGGTGACTGCATCCAGATCCAGATGTGGTAACCACAATTGCCTTCACACACATTTTAAGGAAAAATGTGTTGTGGCAACCGCAATGCAGTAACCGGATTGCTCCGGATGTGTAATCCTGAGCAATGCGGTTACCGTATACTTTGCTCATCCCTGCTGCCGAAGGGATAAGCAAAGTGTTAAATGTGAATATTAGCTGTGGGCAACATGTCTCTAGGGGGTGCCCTCCCCCGCCAGAGACATGCTGTCCACTCCACTCAACATGTTAGGGGTTAATAAGGCATTTACTGTAAGCCGGCTATTGTTGGCTTTGTAGAAATGCATGAATGAAGCTGTGGCTCCCTTGACACAAGAGCAGATACTGCACGTAATGTACGTATAGTATCTGCCGCTGTCCGAGGACCTGTAACCATTAACATTAAGGCTATGGGCAGCGCACCCCCATAGACCTAATGTCTAAACCCTCACTCAGACACGGATCTTTAAGAAATCCATCTTTTTCTTCTCCATCATTCCTTTTATCTACGGAACTTGGTACAGAAATGTAGTATTTCATGCCAGCAAAGCATTGCTCGAGGTGATTGACAGGTATTACTCTATGTACCTACATGGTAGAGACCTGTCAATCAACTAAAATAGTATAGGAAGAAGCCAGCCAGGGGTGTTGTCAGACTGGTCATGTCTCCATGTATTCTTTGGCCAGCCTCTCAAAGTGTAGAATGGCGTTTAAGAGAAAAATGCACCAATTCAGCAGCCATGTTCTGAGTCATGTTGCTCAATCCCCTTGAGTGTCAGGTCTCTCCTTTTACATGCACACTAGGAGAGACTTGTCACTACAAGACAGCAGAGAAATGGTTTATTCTATCTAGAGGAAAGTTGGTGGACCATATACCCATCACATTGTAAATTAATACCATTAGTGTGTATGACATGTGTTCTATTAAAGGTAATGTGTCACCAGGTTTTATGCTACCTCATCTGGCAAAGAGACCCTAAATCCAATGATGTATCACTTAAGGCCCTGTCTCACACAACGACCGCTCCAGCGATCCCGACAGCGATAAAGACCTGCCGGGATCGCAAGAGCGTCGTTACCTGGTCGCTGGGGAGCTGTCAAACAGGCAGATCTCTCCAGCGATCAGGGTCATGGGAGCCACCTCCCACAGGCGATGTCAGCATCCTCCCTGCTTAGCGCTGCCTGGATACCTGGTGTTTATCATAGTTACCAGCATTCTCCCTGCTTAGAGCTGCCTGAAAGCAGGGAGAACGCTGGTAACCATGGTAAACACCGGGTATCTGGGCAGCACGCGCTGCCTAGATACCCGGTGTCTACCATGGTTACAGGCCAGTGAGGTCACTGATTGCTAGTTTCTCGCTGTCACACACGCAGCGATGTGTGCTGACCAGCGGGAAACCAACAATCAAAAAATGGCCCGCAGCACTTTGCAGCTATCAGCGACCTCACAGCAGGGGCCTGATCGCTGCAAAGTGTCACACATAACGATATCCCTGGAGAGATCGTTGTAACGTCACAGTTACAACAATCTCTCTAACGATATCGTTATGTGAGACAGGGCCTTTAGATTACTGGTGCAGTGGTCCAACACAGTCAAAGTTTTTAGAATTAGCCATGCAGCATAGCTGGGAAAGCTGCTCCAAGCCCACCCCAGGCTCTGCATGTACAAAGTCTATAAACAGTAAGCTGCTTATCAGAAGAGTTGGCATGCCAGACACGGGTTAATGTGCTGCTGTAGATGAACTAGCCTGAGCAATGATTATCTCCTGGTGCTAAAAAAAGCCATGCAAGTAAACAACACCATGACTATTGATAAAAGAAACAATGTGAGATCTGTGTGTTAACCCCTACAGTATACTGTCTTCAGAATACATAGCAAAAACCTACAGATAGTTTCCATTTAACCCCATCCTTCCCTTTGAAAATCTCACTGCAAGTTTATGTTCACGTGACCATTTTCTCCACATCCAAGAAAAATGGTCCATTTATTTTGACCAGGGTTTGATCAGAGTGGCAAAAGTTTTTCTCGGAGGAAAAAAAAAAGCTTCTTCCCCTTATTTTTTCTTTCAGTCAGTAAAAATAGGATCATATTTGGATGTCATTCAAGTGTGGCCTGATTACTTTCATGGATCCATGGGCTTGCATTGACAGTTTCGATCCAACTCTTGGATCAAATCAGACAAGACTCAGATCACTGGGAAAAAAAATCAGACACGTTCACAACCCTACAGAGGTGAAAACCACGGGAGAAATCAGATGAGAAGTCCGGTTGTGTGAATGAGACCTAAGAGGGGTTATTGGTTCTAAAAGCTTTGTTAAGCCCTATAGAAAAGCGCCAAACGCCTTTCCCATAGATAAATGAGCTGTCATACGAAATCATATCCATCTGTAAAGCCCATAGAAGCAGAAGGCCAGTAACACTGCCATGTACATGGAAACTGTGACTGATCATGTGTTTTTCCATTTTATTCCGGTTAGGTTTAGATAAAATACTTTAATTAATCTCAACCAAAGTCTGGATAACACATTGACTAATTGGGAGAGATTGATCATTTTAAATCTGACTCATGTACATAGAGAATGAAGAAAGCCCATAGAGATCAGAAGCAGCTCGGTGGCATCTGTGTGATGCGGGATGTTGCCGGAATCGGTGCAGACCTTTCATGTTACCTCTGTCATCAGACAATCTTTTCATATCACATTTTAGCAGAGAGCAAACAATGTGCAATAGAAATGATATACTAGTCTATGGGCTACATTTATGCACTCAGATCCTAACGTCCTATCTTGTGGGTTCTCTCCTAGTATTTGATGTAAACTACCTTCCCCGACCTACACCTGCAAGGATCAACATTTACACGTCTTGACAAGTGAAACTGTCATTTTTCTTTATACAGGACTAACATGGTCTATCCAACCTGCCAAGGATATGGCTTATGGGTTTTCTCTACTTCAACCTATCAATTCCGTATTCCACTACACAGCAAGATGTTTTGGTCAGTGAACACTAAAGGCTTAGCCTGCCTGCTGTTGAGTCCAATGTTATTTTTACATAGAGAATGAGGGAGATGCTAAAACGTGAGTTTCTTGTTATCGAGAGTGAAACTTTATTTCGAGATAAAAAATAATAATCTTACATGTAGTTGGTGGGAAGCATTATGAACCCTTTATTGCGTATGGGATTTATGATCAAGGTCTCACCTACAAGTATCCCTGAGCGACAGCTGGAGAATTACACAAACTCACAAGAAATGTTACAAATGACTCTACTGCCATCTAGTGACCGTTTGTTTAAAATTAGGTTGAAAACTGCCTAGAAATTGCGCCCTTACAACCTATTTTACCTTCGCTTCTATGAAGACGACCTTCGTTTTTAATCCCCCTAATTTTATTTAACCTAAATGAATTAATTCATTATGACATGTAAAGGTCCCCGAAAAAATGAATTATAACGTCCCTTAAGCAGTGAAGTTGTTTATAAGCCACAAAAGGATCTCATTCCTCTTCCGTATAATCAACTAGGCAGATTCTTATTATGCATTATCCATATTTTAAGAGAATTATAAAGGATTCTTACCCCAGTTTTATGCAATCAGCTCCGTACCACCCAAAGAGACTTGATGCGGTGTCTTGGCCCACTCCTCAGGGAACACAAGGCTCACAGGATTTTAGGAATATTTAATGAATCGCTGAGACACATGTACTCAATTATGTTATAAATGCATGAGCAGCTGGTCATTGGCAAAATGACTTGATTAAAGAAGTTAAAGTATTTTAGAACAATGCATTCTGCTCAAACAAAAGTTGATTTGCAACTGTAATAATAACAGTATATAGCATCTGTCTTAAAATGTTTCTATTGTGTTTGTGTATTGTGTATTCAGATAAAGTAGCATGCAATGTAACTAACTAAATGTATGGAATAATTGTGTAGCGGATCTGTGGGTTGCCATATACAGAGGACCATCCGTGGTCTGATTGTCTGACCCACAAGGAAGCTCTACTGCCACCTATAGGAATCTACACTGCCAGCCAATCTCCAACTATTAACCTGTTAACGACCTGTGACCAGGGGCGTAACTACAACAGGTGCAGGGGTTGCAATTGCACACGGGCCCTGGAGCCTAGAGGGCCCCAAAGGTCCCTTTGGCCTGTAGAAAAAGGATAATGCCATTAAAGATTTGCAATAATTTGGGGCCCTGCTGGAGCTTTTGCATTGGGGCCCATGAACTTTAAGTTACGCCAATGCTTGTGACATACATTTTACATTACCAGTTGCTGGGGGAAATATGGAGATGGTTATACAGCAATAACAAGAAGGAACCAAGGGTCACTCACCAGGTCAATCCAATTTCTTTTATTTCAGCATAGGTTCAAAACAAACCGGTAACATGGTATCGACAGAGCAGTGCAAGGGGAGGGGAGGTGGTGCATTACCTCCCCGCACCCTGCACTGTACTGATGATATCATGTTACCAGTTTGTTTTGAACCCATGCTGAAATAAAAGAAATTAGACTGACCTGGTGAGTGGCCCTCGGTTCCTTCTTGTTATTGCTGGGTATCCTCTCCTTCTACATGCAGAGGGTGCACCACGGGTCCCCGGTCCCTGTATGATTATCGCTGCCCCTTCACAGGTGCAGGCGGTCCACCCAGCATTGTACCTGGAACCCTGTCTACTGAAAATATGGAGATGGTTCAGGAGCTGAGCTCTTCTTATACATGGTAGATGGTGTCTGTGTCAAAATTGTAATTGTAATTTCTTTGAAAAAAAGAAAACCAATACTGCACTGGTTGTTTATGATGGGTCACATAGAAGCTAAGATGATGCTTTTTTGTCATATGACTTATTTTCTCACATTTTTCAGTGTTCTTTTAAAACTGCATATTATGGCTGTGTGGGCATGGCCAGTGTCTGCCAGCACTGTGTGTGTATTTCCACAGCTTCTGAGAGCAGGTTGTTAGGGAGCAGTGTGACAGCAGACAAGGGGTTAACAGAGATTGTAACTGAGCTTTGTGGAGCCATATGACAGATCAAAAGCTTGTGCCAAGGAAAGAGGCATTTACACTGACCCTGACATTCTGACATTGCTTAGCAACTATGCTGTTTGCTGAGATAATCTGATGCATTGTTTCCTCACCAATTGCAGTCAGCAGTGTGGACCCTGTCCAGTCCCTTATATTGTTACATGCCCATATTCACTGAAGACGGATCTGACTGAAAATGAACATATGTCTGCTTCACACACAGCATAGTGGGGACACCTTGTGGAAAGGTTATGAATGAAGTATTTTTGAAAGTTTATTATAATCATTTGCTCTATGTTATTAAATACAAATTTAAACGGCGCTTAGGCTTTAAGCTTTTAAATGACACTGTTAGGGTCTTTTCACACCAGCATTTTTTTCTGGATCCTGCCGATCTGGACAAAAAAAGGCATCTGCCGCATGTGCCGCCTAACGGCAGCACTTGTGGTGCACTTGCAGCAAGCCTCATGCATTGTCTATGGGGCTTGCGGCAAATGCGGTATTGCCACGATCCGGCACTTGCGATAGTTGCGGCTGTGAAAAAAAAAGCGGTCAGCTGTGGTTATTTTGAGCAGCTGCACCTGCCGCAAATGCCTGATGACAGGAATACCGTACTTGCCGCACTTGCCCGAAAGCCCCATAGACAATGCATGGGGCTTGCTACAAGTGCATCCATTAGGCCGGATCTGGACAAAAATGCTGATGTGAAAGGGCCCTTAATGACTCAACACTGCTCCTATTTACACCCTGTGACTGGATTGTGAAGAGCAAATGGTTAACCATGGTAATCAGGGGTCTTCAGAAAAGCCTTATAACTGCCATTTTAGTTGCTTCATAAAGCTCAGCCAGAGGCTGCGCTTCTTAAGTGGACCGCAATTATGCTATATGCTTCAATACTATAGTATTTCATTACATAGTATTAGCAATAAAACAAGCAATCAAATGATTGCAGGTTTAAGTCCCTTAAGTTTTATGCACCCCAATTTTCCGAAATCAAAAATATAGAGTTTTATGAAAATATAAAAGTATTTAAAATAAAGTTAAATGGTGAAAAAAAAATCAAAACCCCAAAATCGCTCTCCTTGTGTTTTCTGCACTTTTCTAAAAAAATACAATAAAAAGCAATTAAAATGTCATCTATATCACAAATTGGTATAAATAAAAAAAAAAGCTTGGTCGATAAACAGAAGTCATCACCCAGCTCTGTGGACTGCAAAAAGAAAGTATCAGAAAATGGCAACAGTGACACATTTTTATTACAAGGTTCTGAATTTTAACAAATTTATGAAAAAACATTTATATACTATATATAGTTGGGTATTTGAGGACACAGAATATGCAACGATAGGTTGATGGGTGTGGACACGGTATGAGGAGGACAGTGTGGGAAGCAAGGGGGTAAATTTGAGGATCCAGTTTAAGGACTCAGGGGGATGACTGCAGACACAGTATGTGGAGGGAGGGGGAATGGCAAGAGAAGATGGAAGTCTGCAGAAAAAAAGTTGTGGCCGTGAAAAGTCATCATGGGATCTGGACAAGATGAATAAAAGAAAGAGAACAACTCTGATCAGTGACAAGGTCATCTATAAGGTACCTGGATGTAGACAATTATTTGTGATACTGACTAAGGCTGTGGTCACAGTACCATTTTTCACATGCATTTTTGGAGACCTGCGTTTTCAAAAACGCATGTAAAAACCGCACCCATAGGCCCCCATGTTAAAAAACGCATGCCCTAATAGCCAAAACGCATGTGTGACTGTCCCATGCGTTTTTTAATAAGGGGCCTTATGGGAAACGCATGCAAAAATGCATGTACAATTAGTGCCATTCAAAAACGCATGCGTTTCCCATAGGAGCCCATGTTAAAAAAACGCATGCGTTTCCGGAAACGCATGCGTTTTTTTAACATGGGCTCCTATGGGAAACGCATGCGTTTTTGAATGGCACTAAAAGGTACTAATTGTACATGCGTTTTTGCATGCGTTTCCCATAGGAACCCATGTTATAAAAACGCATGCGTTTTCTACAAAAACGCATGCGTTTTTCAAAACGCTCCAAAAAATACTACAAGCACTATTTTTAGGTGCAGATTCAAAAACGCACCCAAAAACGCAGGGAGCCATCACACACCTTACAAAACTCATGCTGACATGAAAAAATGCATGAGTTTTGTAAAATCACTAAAAAAAACGCATGGCAACTGTGACCACAGCCTAACTCTCCTCAGTATTGTGGTTCCTTATGGTCCTCTCTCTGATGACAAATAATAACAACTCCCAATATCTCCTTACCATTGTTAAGGATGTACTGGGAGTTACAGGTTCATGCAGTACAAATTTACATCTGTCTGACCTGACATTACAATTGTTTTACCAAGTACTGATGGTGGTTCTGAAGATGAATTTCTATACTGATGAGGGTTGTGCTGCAGTGTTTCTGTATTGATGAGGGTTCTAGCTATGTATTTGTGAACTTCTGGTGGCTCTGCTGATGTATTCCTGTGCTATTCTAGGTTCTGACCCTGCACAGATGTAACAATCCATATCTTATAAGATTATGTTATACATGACTATGTTAATGAATTATTGTGCCAAATGACAAGTTAAGAATTACTCGGTGTTTAGTGTTAGGAGCGTTAAAGGGGTTGTGTCAAGTTTGTGCTGAGTCTGCAGTCATTGTTCGTGTCACTCTATTCTCAAAGTGTGCACACTGCATGGTGTCAGGATTGTCTGGTGCTGGTGGTGAGAGTGGGAGGTCACAAAACCACAAGTATGAAATTTATATACATGCAGTCATGTGCTGACTAGACATGCTTAACTTCACTTAATGAAAATGAATTGAGTTGAAGAAGTCAAAGCTTCTTACAACAAACTTGAGGTGGATTTCGTATTACCTAACACTCCCTGTAAATCCTTGTTTCCAAGTTAAGCAATGTCAAAAAGCTATTTGATCTCAAGGAGCTGAAAATTGAGGCCATAGTTCAGTGAATTTGGGTACTGCGACATAACATGATAATGCCCTAAATAACAAGCCCAAGAGCAGATTTTTCCTGTCTGGTTGAAAAAACTGAAAAAATAATACTTGACTCTTCATTAGTGATTTCCAGGGGTGGAAATATCTTTGGTGCAACCTGTGTGGCCGCAAAGGGGCCCAAGAGATAAGGAGGTTCATTTCTACCTACAAAGCTGGTGGGATTGTGCATTATGAGGAGCTATTGGACTGTCAAGGGCCAATATATTGTTCTTGCACATGGGTCCAAAAAGTAAGGAGGCTCATTTCTACCTCTCAAGTAGATGGAATTGTGCATTATGAGGAGCCATTGGACTGCCAAGAGCTCAAATATTGTTCTTACACAGGGGCCCAAGAAGTAAGGGAGGTCATTTCTACCTACAAAGCTGGTGGAATTGTGCATTATGAGGAGCTTATTGGACTGCCAAGGGCTCAAATATTGTACTTGCACAGGGGCCTTTTAGTCTGTGTCCGCTAGTGTTGGTTTCTCTTTACTTAGGTCTCTGAAAAGAGGATTTCCCATAGCCATTTCTTTAGCTATCTAATCTGTCTGTCTTACTAATAAAGAATAGACAGTAATACAATATATTATATCCTATATATAGGCTAACCAAGATATGTCAATATATATAGAGAGATTTATTTTTAAAGCTATATTCAGTGACTTATAATTTCTATTTGGTAAAATGTAAATACCAATATATATTACTGTATACAATGTTGGGGTATTGGATATTTCAAGTCAGGTTTGTCACAAGACACTTCCCAGTATTACATTGGTTGTGTTGAATTTCACAAAGTCAAACGATTATCACCTCTCCTGAAATGTCATAAAACGATTCCATTTTTAAGGATACAGCTTTTGTGAAATGTTCCACACTCTACACCATTTTCCGTCATGCAGTTTTTTAGTCCAATTCTGTACTAATTAATTTCTGGTTATATCTTTATATCAGTTGGGCTCTATTTTTGTGAAACGGAGCTCCAATTCCCATGTGATCATTGACTTTAATGTATACCAGTGTGCAGTAAGTTCCCCTAGTGGTAGCAGCAGGCAGCCACCATGTAATTCCTTAAAATGCTGGCTGTAAAGAGGATTTGAAATGCGGTTTCGTAAAAATGGAGCTTTGACAGCTCTGAAAGGGATTTTTCAGCAGAATATATTGGATCTATTTATATTTAAAGCAGCCCGTGCTTTTTAAGTGTAAACGTAAGAAAGCTAACTATTCCAAAAACTATAGACATCTCCTATGGAAATACTAGAAATCTATTATTCACAGAGACGCAGATCTTAACAACATAATGGCTCTTTAAAATACAAGGACACTTGGGAGCCATATTTCTGATCATACATTCTGCATGTCTGGTGGATGTTCCCGGAACATAAATCCTCTTTGCAGTTGAATTTATCTGCCACAAGCAATCAGCTAAATATATAAGTACCTTTTATCCAAGTAACAAACTGCGATCAATGATGGTAACAATAGCGAACAACATCTTAGGGACCTTTGGCAATCTCTAGGGTTTTTAGCACTGAGACCAGATGACTGGGGCTACTTAGACGTCTCGTTAACAGTTGCTGTTTATGTCATCGTTGCTGTTGTATCCTTCAGGTTTACAGTAACCACAATTCTCAGATGGATACAGGAACAAAGATTTTCATTTCCAGAAAAGTTAAAAAAAGAAACCGTGTAAGTTATCTGCTGTTTAGGTTTGCCTATCTCTCCAGGTTTTGCCTGTTTTGTGTTTTTCATGCAGCTTCCACGATTGTACTGAATTTTCACAGTAAACACCAGTGGGTGGACAGCTCATAAGGATTACAGCCAAGGCTGAAGCAGAAGGTCATATCACCCTCTTCTGTCTCCTGTACTCGCAGAGATTAATTGTTATGCTTGCAAGTGGTTCACTCAAGTAACTGTCTATTATTTCGCAGGGGATGAGGCTGCAAGGAAACCATATTCAAGCATCTTGCTGATTCTGTACCGGCGAACCCCTCATCTCCATTACCTGAACAGGCACTTTCTGAAAGTACAGGGACAGCAAAGGGCAGAAATGACTGAATATACGTAATATATGTATCAACAGAATATTCCAAAATTGCTTGCTTTCTAGAATACGGATCACGTTTCATCTGCTGACTCTCTGGACCAGGTTCTGACTAGTCACAGGGGGGTAAAGTAGCAAAAGGCTATGAGCATGCAGATGGCTTAGAGCTCAGGGAAAAGACAATAAGAGCAGGAGACACATAAAAATCACTGCTTTTCCAGTATACACATCAAGAAAGCTAAACAAGCCTTAACAAGGTACAAGAGAGGAGGACTGGGAGCTGAGCAGAAATATGATTGTCAATAATGGAGTCAGGAAGAAACAATTGCCTTTTGAAATGTAATTGGCTAGTGTCTCTGGGGCGTCTGTTTGCCTTCCCAGAGGTCAATGTATAGACACTACGGTATGGATTTTTGTAAAGCTGCACTTAAAATAATTTTATTTATAATAAAGTACAGTAAAGACAACAGCTAGTAACAACCTGGAAATAAAATATTCAACACCGCTTATTTCGATAAGAGTTTGAGGTCTGAATAATGATCATCTGAGCCTTAGAGTAGGGTTTCTCCTGTTACATGACACATAATATTGCAGTAGAGGTAAATACAGCTAGAAATTGCTTTTATTAGGATGGAAACTTTAATTATAAAGATAAATCTAGCATTACGGAACCACAAGAAATGATGTAACACAGAATGCTAACCTATCCTATTTATTATTACTTGCACTCTCTCTATATTTTCTGTCTAACCAGTAATTCAGATCCGTGCTATTAATTTCTGTATTGTGGGAAGTTATATGTAGGTAATAGTTTAAGAAATTGCAAAGCTTTACAAAAACAAAACTGTAAGTCACCACATTCAGTGTATGACCCTCAGCTTGATCCAAACTTAAGAAGGAACAGGATGTGTTGTTATGTATAATATCAATCGGCAAATAGGATGTGCAAGAAATTGCCTTGAGGTGAGAAGTAAAGGATGAGATGGGATATATGGGGAACACGTATATAAAGAAAGAAAAAGCTTTGATAGAGTGAAAGAGATGTGAGCACTGTTTGTGTCAGTTCACTTGATAGGAAGCTAGCGGAGTGACTTTAGCAACAGAGAGGTCAAGAAATCAGATGTTGTTGGACGTCTTAAATCGTAAGGAATAATTCTTTCACTTCACAAACAAACAGTGTACATTTCATGATCCAATTGAAAAAAATATTACTGCAAGAGCTTTCCTGGAGTCTTTGGGTTATTATTCTGTCTCTTTAGGGTGCCTTGGCAAAATTGAAAGCCAAAATTAGATAGACTGTTATTACATTCAAATGTGTATCAGATGGTATAAGGAATAGTTTTGAAAGAACTGTGCAACTTTTTGTACACAATTCAAAATGGGTAAGTGCACACTTGTGTGGGTTAATACAGTTACATGAAAAATGCCCACAAGAAGAAATACCCACAGGCAACCCTAACCCCTAACCCTAACTCCAGCCCTAGAGGCAATTTTCCTTGTGGGCATATTTCTTGTCACCAATAGATACAAGTGGAAATATAGAGCTTGTAAATTGAAAAATTCTTTACAATGTAGTTGAAAGTACATTTTATTTCACAAATAATCATACTGAGTTTCATATTATTATACATACATGTTTCTAAATATGTTATGTAAGGTGCCAAACAGTTTCTTTCTAATCATAGTTACCGTATCTTCTCATAGGCATGTCAAAACCAGCATCTTATCTCCTATATATTTATTCTGGCTGTAACCATTTGGGTGGGGTGTAAATACAAAGTTTGCCACATTTCAAAGAGTTTTTAAAATGGCAGACTTTGTAAAGGATATTGTATTTGACTTCTAACTAGGTCCGTGGAAGCACGAAGTTGTCAATTTATCAGCAATATTCAAGAAGAATAACAAAGGTACAGCACAACGCAGAGTTGTGAGCAGCTGTCCGCTTTATTTGAAGTGAGAATCAAAAATACGGGGGACCCCTACGCATTTTATTTTTAATTATTTATTTATTTTTACACACATATGACAGAAGGTTCATTGCCATACATGTGAATGGCAACCAACAACAGACACCGGTGCCGATCGTGAGGGTGCAGTCTGACTCAGCAGTCAATCACACTGTCAATAAATTATTATTATTTGGGACCCACTAAGAGGTTTGCCATGATGTGACAGTGGGCTTCATACAGTCTGATCAAATTGTTAAACTAAAAACCTCATGTTTAATTTTTTTTTAATTTTTGTCTAGCTGAACTATATTAATTTATAATTTTGGATGACTTTTTCTACAGCATTAACAATCAGAACTCTTCCCAAGTCACTGGAATATAGCTAAAACAGGAAAAAAAGGGAAACAAAAGCACAATAGCATCTCATCCTTTTAAAATAATTATTAGCAATTTGCTGATGTCACTGCTCATCTTGTGAGGTTGTGAGACCCACAACGGGTGTTTACATATGTTGCAGTTGCCGCTGGTCCCACACTCCACGCAATTGCTGTGACTGTAGAAATAATCTTAAAGGGATGGTGCTCTTTGATCCGTGCACACTGCATACAATGAACCAAACTGAAACTCTAGAGGGTAAAAGATAATGATGCCTTTATTCTCATTGCGTTTCGGAGCGCATCCACGCTCCTTCATCAGGAGAGCAACCACGGATCAAAGAGCACCGTCCCTTTAGGATTACTGAATTATAGCTGGCATCTACTGCATCTACTGCAGATGAAAGGATCTTATTTCCAAAGCCCCTTCTATACATGATCATGCCAACATTGTACATCATTTCATGCTAAGGGGTTATTATTTTATCACTTACTGGATATTAGGTTTTTACTAACAGGCAACCTTTAAGTCTTTGACCAAAACCTCAAGTGCCTTCAAAACCCTTTGGCAACTCATTAAAGGGAACCTGTCACCTGGAACTAAGCCCCTACACTATCACTACCTGTCCCTGCACCTTCCTAGCTGCTCCCTATCTATCCCTCTCTGAGCTAAATCCGCCCTATAAAACTGCAGAAAAATAACTTATAACTTACAGAAGTCCCTGAGGCTGGGGACTGAGAAGGCGGCGCCAGGCTCCATTCAGCCCCTCCTCCATGCAGCAGCACACGACCCGCTGGGCGGCGTTATTCTTTCTTCATCGCCGCCTCCTCCATTTGGAATCTCCTGCCTGCTTTACACCTATCATGTTGTGGTGATGCGACCTCGATGTGTCCTCTGACTGAGACATAGCATATGGGAGATTGTATCTTCTGCTCAGTAGCAGCACACACAGGGTGAGCTGCTACTGGAGCTAAGTGCTGATTGAAATCACTGACCCCCAGGTGTGCGGGTGAATAGGAGATGATATGTGCTGCCCTGGGCTGTGGGGAGGGGGTGGAGTGTGTCAGGACAGCAGCAGGAGCTGCTGGGATTGTATGAGGTTCTACTCGGCTGTGCCCCGGTGTAACAGGCCAGACTAACCCCCCGACCAGAATATACTCGGGGTTAAAGTGGCCTAGGCCAGATTATACCCCTCAGTATACCACAGCAGCTGTAGATCAGGGCTCCAAGCAACACATGGGGGCCCGAGGCAGCACAAAGTGGCCCCAGGCAGCAGAAAGTGGCCCTACGCAACATACAGGGGCCCCAGGCAGTGCTAGGGCCCCAGGCAGTGCTAGGGGCCCCAGGCAGCACAAAGTGGCCCCAAGCAGCACAAAGAGGCCCCAGGCAACATACAGGGGCCCCAGGCAGTACTAGGGGCCACAAGCTACACACAGGATCCCAGGCTACACACAGGGGCCCCATGCAGCATCAAGGGCCCCAGGCAGCACACAGGGGCCCCAGGCAGCACAAAATGACCACAGGCAATATACAGGGGCCCCAGGCAGTGGGCCACCCGGGGCCCCTGTGTGCTGCCTGGGGTCCCTGTGTGCTGCCTCTGGCCCCATGCGCTGCCTGGGATGCCTTTGTACTGCCTGGGACGCCTTTGTACTGCCTGGGGCCCTTGTATGCTGCATGGGGCCCCTGTATGTAGCCTGGGACCCTGTGTGTAGCCTGGGGCCCCTAGTACTGCCTGGGGCCCCTGTATGTTGCCTGGGGCCACTTTGTGCTGCCTGGGGCCCCGTGCACTGCCTGGGGCCCCGTGCACTGCCTGGGGCCCCGTGCACTGTCTGGGGCCCCGTGCACTCCCTGGGGCCCCGTGCACTGCCTGGGGTCCTTGTATGCTGCATGGGGCCCCTGTGTGTAGCCTGGGATCCTGTGTGTAGCTTGTGGCCCCTAGTACTGCCTGGGGCCTCTGTATGTTGCCTGGGGCCTCTTTGTGCTGCTTGGGGCCACTTTGTGCTGCCTGGGGCCCCTAGCACTGCCTGGGGCCCCTAGCACTGCCTGGGGCCCTAGCACTGCCTGGGGCACCTGTATGTTGCATAGGGCCACTTTCTGCTGCCTGGGGCCACTTTGTGCTGCCTCGGGCCCCCATGTGTTGCTTGGAGCCCTGATCTACAGCTGCTGTGGTATACGGAGGGGTACAATCTGGCCTAGGCCACTTTAACCCCGAGTATATTCTGGTCGGGGGGGTTAGTCTGGCCTGTTACACCGGGGCACAGCCGAGTAGAACCTCATACAATCCCAGCAGCTCCTGCTGCTGTCCTGACACACTCCACCCCCTCCCCACAGGCCAGGGCAGCACATATCATCTCCTATTCACCCGCACACCTGGGGGTCAGTGCTTTTAATCAGCACTTAGCTCCAGTAGCAGCTCACCCTGTGTGTGCTGCTACCGAGCAGAAGATACAATCTCCCATATGCTGTGTCTCAGTCAGGGGCACATCGAGGTCGCATCACCACAACATGATGTGTAAAGCAGGCAGGAGATTCCAAATGGAGGAGGCGGCGATGAAGAAAGAATAACTCCGCCCAGCGGGGCGTGTGCTGCTGCATGGAGGAGGGGCTGAATGGAGCCTGGCGCCGCCTTCTCAGTCCCCAGCCTCAGGGACTTCTGTAAGTTATAAGTTATTTTTCTGCAGTTTTATAGGGCGGATTTAGCTCAGAGAGGGATAGATAGGGAGCAGCTAGGAAGGTGCAGGGACAGGTAGTGATAGAGTAGGGGCTTAGATCCAGGTGACAGGTTCCCTTTAAAGCATAGGGCGCTGCAAATAGACTTAGGGAGCTCCTATTTTCAAGGTCCTTTGGAAGTATAGCAGCGAGCGAATGTCTACAATAACCAAAGTGTATGTGCATTTTTTCTTCTCCCCAAATCATTGTTCTATATCTGCAAGCAATAATTTCAAAAATACATACAGTACATGTTAGTATGTTAATATTAGAAATGAATACAAATTTCTATGATCCTCAATACAACAAATAAGCTGTGCTAACTGAAACAAGAACACTCCTTCAAAAGTACCACTAACAAAACTTATTTTTCCTTACAAGGTCACATAATTCTTTTCGAAGAAGACATGCACTCTTGCTTTATTTTCAAATGAAGAAATACAATTTAAAAATCTATGTAATTGGAAGTATGACCAGCCTTAACCTTTACATCTTTTTATTTCTGCAAAAACATCTATTGTGAAAAATCACCATGGTCAATAGGGAAACATTATAGCCAGATGCCAGCACATATAGGTCCATTGTTACATATGCAGGAAATGTTCAAATCATTGTTCCAAGTAAAATGCTTTGCAGAATCTCATGAACAAATTGATGTGTTTTAGAAATTAATGTAGGCTAAGTGATGCAGACATTTCAAATCCGAAATCTTCTATTATGTATATAAGCCACGTATGTGTATTTATATTTAAGACTGTCAAGGGATAATTACGTGACTAGTTCCCTTGTTCTCTACAGAAGAACACAAGGATCATTCCACCGCTCCATAAATAAATTTTGAGCTGTCCCTGCTCTGCACAAATTGAATCTGCTATATATGCAACTTGGGCCTAGTAGAAAATCTCCAGCACTGAAATAAGGATGTGTATCATCTCACATAAACAAATAATGGAGCGAGATTTATGGCGGTGGCGAGCTGAGGTATTTTGTCACAAAGTGCACACAGCTCAATTCAATCTTCTTGTGCTCGAAAGTAATTTGTTCATGATTGTTGCTGCGAAGGGGGTTGGCCCTTAGCAAAAATAAACAGAGATAAAGTATTGGTAATATAATATGCTACAGAATAGAAATCTCTACATATTTGATATATGGCATCCCATTCTAAGCAAATATGCTTATTTTCCTCATGTTATTGCATTGCAATTTGTAGTATCCACAAATACAAACAAGGGCTACTTTTACAGGGTGTCTATTTGCTTTATGTGCCAGGAAAGTGGATGTCCCTTATGTCCCATTTACCCAACTGAGGCCAATAAGTGTCCTTTTGGCCTCTATCATGCTGGTAAGCCTTATTTGTTTTGCTATGTGCAACAGGGCAGTAGACTGTTCTATTCTATACATAGATTTGTTGACAATGTATACAATGGAAACATGCCTGTACCCATAAAAGGAATAAACCTGGTAGACAAAAAAATGTACAGTTTATCATTTTCAAATAGAATCTGTCTAGTGTTTTTGCTACTCCATGGGAAAGCAGCATAATGTGTTGGCAGAGATCTTATCTCCAGCAATGTATCACATATTGAGTTGCTTTCTATAGTTTTCATAAAAGCTGTATCTGGTGTAGATCTAGGATTTCTCTGAATGCTAAGCTGCGTACTACCACACCACTGTGTAACTCCTGCTACCACAGTGCCGGTCTTCATATGGCAGGGAGACGGGCATCCACAGTTTACTTACCCTGTCCGTGGTCCCGCACTCTCTGACCACTGCCCGGATATTTGCTCCCACCCCCAGGGCCTGCGTCCTCTGCACAGGACTCCTCAGAGCGCGCTTAGGTAGTACATGCCGCATGCCAGTACACCCTAAACCCGGAAATGCTTCCCAGCCTATTTCTGCCAAATACTATGTATTTAAGACACCTTCCCTATGGAGGTGTCTTTGCATTGGGGGGGTCATACCCTAGTGGTGTTGCTAATTGATAGGTCCCCGTCCTAAATCCTGTATCTCTATGTCTTGCACCCGCTATTCTGTACCTGCTGTCTTGTGCTTTGTTACTAATACTGCGTCTCATCCTAGAGTCCTACATGCTACTGCTGTGCCTAGCCATGTACACAGGGCCGGCGTCAGTACTCGGCGTACCCGGGCAAGTGCCGGAGCCCTAGACAGCTGGGGGGGCCCACTGGGTATCAGGACAGGCAGCCCTGACAGCCATGGGTACATTAGGGATGGGAAACTCTGACAAGGAGGGGCCCTTCAGAGACAGACAGCAGCTGAATGAACCCTATGGCACTACCAGTGCACATGGCTAATTTGCATGCATCCACCTACCAGCTAACCTCCACCTCCTGTGGTTGCAGCAGAAATATCAGTGGCTTTCCCAGGCTCGCTCCTCAAGGGAAGTTAGGTGTCATGGCCCAGAGGCTTCACTCATGGACGCTTTCCGTCCCTCAGCGTTTGTAATACACTGATTGACAGTTCTCTTTTTACACTGTATATAGGTACAAAACTGCTAGTCACTGGTGGGAGCTGGGTTATACAGAGTCAGAAATATAGAGGACTACATGGCTGCAGGTTTTCTAGTCCTCTATTGATAGTCTCCTGCTAATAAACCTGTGATTTTATCAAAATTACAGCAAAATGTCCAGTGACACATCAACTAAGTCTGGGTTTTTTGCTCTACATTATGTTACTCTCAAATTAGGTGGCAAAAACTATTGATGGATTCCCTTTAAAATATGTTGTTGCATGAACAAAATACATTATATTTAATAGATCATGAGATAATAAAGAGATTTTTGTGTACTCACTGTAAAATACTTTACTCTGAGCCATCATTAGGGGACACAGAACCGTGGGTTATGCTGGTATCCCTAGGAGGCTTGACACTGAAAGAAACAGAACAGATTGGCTCCTCTCCCACAGCATACACCCCCTGGCTGGGCCAGGCCCCGACCAGTTTGGTGACCAAGCAGTAGGAGAATAGGTATAAACAACCAAAGTTAACATGCCAAACTCAGAACCATAAAAAAAATAACGCCCGAAATGGGCAACAGGGTGAGTGCTGTGTCCCCCAATGATGACTCAGAGAAAAGGATTTTACGGTGAGCACACAAAAATCCCTTTTTCTCTTATGCCTCATTGGGGGACACAGCACCATGGGACATCCTAAAGCAATCCCTGGGTGGGAAAATAAAACCCATAACCCAAAGAATGAGATGCCCCTGCACATGAAAAAGAAAACTCTTACGTGGAGAGATGCACCACAGCCGCCTGTAGCACATGTCTGTCAAGGCTTGTGTCCGCAGAAGCCTGAGTATGAACCTTATAGTGTTTGAGGAAAGTATGTAGGCTGGACCACGAAGCCGCCTTACACATTGCTCTGCCGATGCCTGGTGTGGAATAGCCTAACATGCTTCCACCGCACGAGTGGAGTGTGCTTGTAGACTGCTATGAATGAGTACGTTCCACAGCCGATATGCTTCTTGGATGGTAGAACGTATTCACCTAGCCAAGGTGGCTTTAGACACTACCAAGCCCTTTCTGTGACCTTCCGGAAGAACAAAAAGATTGTCCGTCTTACTGAAATGGGCTGTTCTTGAAACGTAGTATCTAAAGGCTCTCACTAGAACCATGGTATGTAGAGCCCTTTCTACGCGGTGCACCAGAGCCGGACAGAAAAATGGAATGACGATATCTTCGTTCAGGCTACTGGACGCAGTACCACCTTATCTTGATGAAAAGAAAGGAACGGCTCTCAGCACGAAAGTGCCGCCAATTTGGAAAGATCGACGAATGGACGTGATTGCCGCAAGGAAGATAACCTTCCAGGACAGGAGACTGAGAGAAACCTCTTTCAGAGGCTCAAAAGGCAATCTCTGGAGTGCATCCAAGACCAAGTTAAGGTCCCATGGCTCTAACGGTCTTCGGTAAGAGGGAACCAAACGAGACACCCCTTGAATAAAGGTTCTAACTTGCGGACGTTTCTCAAGTTTCCGCTGGTAAAGGACTCAAAGAGCCAAAATCTGGCCTTTCATGGAACTAAAGGCCAACCCAGAGTCTAGTCTTGACTGCAGAAAACTGAGGATCACCAGGACTGAAAAAGTAAAAGGGGGGTGACTGCAGTCTTTGCACCATGAAAAGAAAATCTTTCACATACGATAGTAGATACGTACAGAAGCTGATTTTTGAGCTCTAATCATGGTAACAATGACATCAGGTGAAAAACCAGCCTGAGTTAGCACCCAGGTCTCAACAGCCACGCTGTCAAACTTAGAGCCCTCTAACCTTGGTGGCAAATCGGATCTTGTGATAGAAGGTCTGGGCAATCTGGTAAGCGCCAGGGGACATCTGTGACTAGCTGAACTAGGTCGGTGTACCATGCCCGTCTGGGCCAATATGGAGCTATGAGAATGACCGGGACTTGTTCTGATTTGATTTTCCTCAGTACCTTTGGAATTAAGGGTAATGGAGGAAAAATATAAGGGAAATGAAAATGGCACCACTATTGCACCAGTGTGTCCGCTCCGATTGAAGTCAGATCATGACAGCGGGCCATGAACACCGGGACCTTGGCGTTTATTCGAGAAGCCATGAGGTCCACGTCCGGTGTCCCCCAGTGGTGGCAAATCTGCTGAAACACTTTCGGGTGCAGAGACCATTCTCCTACGCCAAGGCACTGGTGACTGAGAAAGTCCACCGTCCAATTGTCCACTACTGGGATGTGCACTGCCTAGATGACGGACCCGATCGACTCAGCCCAGGTGAGAATGCTGTCTACCTCAACGAGAGCCCTTCTTTTGCGGGTGCCGCCCTGGTGATTGATGTAGGTCACTGCCGTCGCATTGTCCAATTGGAAACGGATGTGACGACCCACCAGGAGTCTGTGAAAACAACATAGAGATAGGGCTATGGCCAGCAGGTTGATTGTAAGCGTTGACTCCTGTTCGGACCAGGGACCATGGGCAGTATGATGATGATGATAAAACGCCCTCCAACCTAGGAGACGGGCATTGGTGGTGAAGACTTCCCAATCCACTGGAAGGAAGGTCCGGCCCTTGGATAAAGTCGTAGGGCACATCCACCATCATAGTGACCTCTGGACCGAAGAGGTCAGGGAGAATACCCTGTTCAGTGAAAAGGGACTCCTGTCCCCGGTCATCAGCAGGGTCATATGTAGCGGGTGAAGATGAAATTGTGTAAATTTCCCTGTGAACCCTCATCCCGTAACGGATGGAGTGCGGGAAGGATCGGAGCAGGGTGCATATTCCCCGACATAGGTCTTGAGCTTTGTCTCGAGTAAGGGTGACTAACCCCCGAGATGTGTTGAAGACCATGCCCAGGAAGGTGATAGACTGGGCAGGAACCAGAGAGGATTTTTCAAGATTGATTAACCAACCCAGTCGCGAAAGAGTGTCTATGGTTATTTGGACACTCTCCTCGCAGGCTGTGAAGGAGTGGCCTTTGACGAGGAGGTCGTCCACATAGGGCAGGACAACAATTCCTCTGGAATGAAGGATGGTCATGTCAGCAACCTTAGTGAATATTCTTGGTGCCATGACAAGACCAAAGGGTAAAGCAACAAATTGGAAGTGCCCTTCATGGACAGCAAATCGTAAAAAACATTGATGAGCCTGAATTATCGGGATGTGAAGGTACGCATCCTTTATGTCGATGGAGGCGAGAAACTCGCCTTCTTCCATAGATGCGATGACGAAATGCAGGGACTCCATCCTGAAAAACGGACAGTGACATATCTGTTGAGATGTTTTAGGTCCAGGATGTGACTAACCGACCCGTCCTTCTTGGGAACAACAAAAAGGTTTGAGTGAAAACTTTTGAAACGTTTGGAGTCCGGCATAGGAACGATTACCCCGGCAAGCCAAAGCAAGGATATTGCGTGGAAAAAAGCATGAGCTCGTATCAGTGACTTTGGTGGATTGGAGGAATAGAAATGGTTTGGAGGGCTGGCTATAAATTCTATGTAACCAGAAGACAAGAAATCTTTGACCTATCTGTCTTGGTTGACCGAATGTTATAAGCGATAAAAGAAGCGTAGACGACCGCCAACAGCGGGAGTGTCTTCCGGGAATAAGTGTGAATCACAACGAGGAGAAACAATTGGATCTGGACCCTTTGGATCTAGATTCCTTTGGGCTATTTTGCCACTTTTAATTTGATTTGACTCCGTATGCGGAGAACGGCTTGCGAATGTAGGCGCTCAAGAGGATGCCCAGCCAAAAGAAGAACGAAAGGGCTGAAAACGTGGTTGTGGTCTTTTAAAAGTAGGGCGTTTCGGTTTGTGCTGGGGAAGAGATATACTTTTTCCACCAGTTGCGTCTGAGATGAGTTTATCCAATCATTCGCCGAAAAGCCACCCGCTTTGATAAGGAAGGCTGGTTAAGGACTTTTTTGACGCTGAATCCACTCGCCATTGCCTGAGTCAAAGGACTCTGAGAATGGCGATCGCGTTAGAAGCTCTGAAGGCAGCACAAATGGCCGAGTCCAGAGAAGCATGGATTAAGTAATCTCCGGCCACAATGATTTGAGATGTCAGATCCACCAGCTCTGAGTCTGAACGTTTGAGGGATTTTAGTAAAGTTTCCGCCCAAACTACAATTGCCTTGGCCTCCCAGACAGAGGCGAATGAAGGTGTAGGAGCCAATCCCACTGCTTCAAAGGCTGACCGTACTAAATGCTCGACCTGCCTGTCTGTTAGGTCTTTAATAGAGGACCAATCCAGCAAGGAGAATATAGTCTTTGCCGCTAGATGGGAGACAAGGGGGTCGACCGGTGGCGAATCTGCCCAATCTTTAGTGAGTGCTGGGGAAAGGGTTAAGGAGCCCCAAACCATTTATCCGGTCATTCCTGTTGTTTGGACAGAATATCCTGGAACTCGGGATGGTCGTCAAAAATTTTTTGCTTTCGATTCGCTCTCTTAAATGAGACAGTATAGTCCGTAGTCTTGGTTATAGGGTCGTCTATCTTAAACGTTTGGTTAACTGCTGACACCAGGTCATCAACCATGGCCTGAGTCTCAGGGGATTCTAGATTAAAAAGGGCGTCCATGTCTGATTCTGAGTCTAGAATATGAGGTTCGGCCATAATAGAGGAGTCCTGTCTCGAATTCCGTGAGGGAGAGGCGGTAGAACCATGGGAAGAAACGGGTGAGATGTTTCTGCGAGATCTTTTCTTAGTTGCCTCTGTCATGGCTGCACGTCGCCTGTCCTCGACAGTTGCAGGCTCCCGAATAGGGTCCTGTGCCTGTGCACCATCCAGGGAAGACGTGACCACCTTCCAGAATGCCTGTGGTGAAGAAATGTCCCTCAGCTGCGCTGTATACACAGAAAAGAGCACTGGAGCAGTGTTACCTCATGCAGGAGACGGAATACATGGTGGGCGGGGCTAAGAGCTGAGAGTCGGATTCGCACCTGATGTGATGTCATATCGGGGGCATGTGCAGGAACCCCGCATCATCAAAGGAGCGGACCAAAAGCGAGAACAACAACTAGGCCAAAACCGGGGCCTAAATTTATCGCCACGGCTGGGAAGCTGAGGTGAAGAAGTGGATCACCGGTAGGTGGCGGTCCAGAAGCCTAATGTAAGGTGGATTGTTATGGAGCCCTCAGCCGTATAGACACCGGTGTCAGGAGCTACACCGGCACTGGGTGTTGACTTACCTTGGAGGTCTGTCACGGTCTCATAAGATGAAATGACTGCCAGCAGCGCTGTATGTGTGCAGCAGTGTTACCTCACACAGGAGAATATGCCACTGAGTGAGACCTCAGTGTGACTGTGGGCTGCGCTTTTAATCCTGCGACTCAGCCCCTTTCATAGAAGACTGAGGAGGTCTACAGCATCCCACAGGACTGGGATGATGGGTATACGCCAGGTGCAGAGGGGGATACGAGGAGGCGACACTCCACGTGCCCTTCTGTTGATGGCTGGGAAATCAGCTCCTTTAAAGGAAACCGTCGCCCGTGATATCCATGAAAAAATTAAAAAATGTCGTATCCCTTAGACATCCAACGGAGCAGAATGGAATTCATGGAGGTCCCGCCTGTTGGTGGCTGGGAAAGCAGCCCTCTTAATGGAGGGCTATCGCCCATCTAAAAACTTCTTCTGTAGAAAAAAATAATAATAAAAAATAATAAAATTGAAAAAATAAAAAAGATCTGTGTGTCTGTAGACCACATCTGCCTCCTACAGACACTGATCTTAAGCTGGTCGGGGCCTGGCCCCAGACAGGGTGTATATGCTGTGGAGTAGGAGCCAATCTGTTCTGTTTCTTTCAAAATTCAATTACCGTCAAGCCTCCTAAGGATAGCAGCATAACCCATGGTCCTCTGTGCCCCAATGAGGCACAAGAGAAAATTGGTTACACAATTTTATGTATTAATAAAAATGGTCCTGTGCTAAGATGATCTAATATATGTGTCCCTGCTATCTACTGGGTAATGGCTGTGTCTGACCATACAGGGACATGGTCTGATCATACCACATCTCATGTGCTGAGATAATCTTATATATGTGTCCCTGCTATGTACTGTGTAATGGCTGTGTCTGACTGTACAGGAACATGATCTGATCATACCACATCTCCAGTGCTGTGATAATCTTACATATGTGTCCCTGCTATGTTCTGGTTAAAGGATTTGTCTGACTGTACAGCAGGGTTAGGGAACTCCAGGCCTCGAGAGCTGCACATGGTACAGGTTTTCAGGATTTCCTTAGTATTTGACAGATTGTAATTGAATCACCTGTACAGTTGATGTAGCCCTGTGCAATGCAGAGGAAATTCTGAAAACCTGCACTGTGTGCGGCTCTCGAGGCCTGGAGTTTCCTACCCTTGCCGTACAGGGACATGATCTGAAGATACCATAGCTTTTCTGTAGGGGGGAAGTAAATGAGAGTTTACAGACAGGAGAGCACTGTATCACAGATGTTGTTTTCTGTGAGGTAAAACTTTCCCTGCCTCTTTTGAAATATGTTTTACCTCACAGAAATGAATAATCTCTTTGGTTTTGTCACATGTGGTGCCTTAAGGGAATTATGAAGTAGGATGGTAATATGGGCTAAAGGCGATCACAGGAGCTAGTCTGACCCATAGACTGGGGGTCCCTGGCTGACCCTGTTCCCAGAATTACCACCCTTGCCCTATGCTCCTGATCAGTCCTAGGCTAAGACCCGCTCACCTCCACCCATGGTCCAGTAAAATACAGCAACTCCCACAAGATGGAAAACACAAGAAGTCTTCAGGACAAAGTGCACATACATCCTCTCATCCTCTCATGGAAAGGAATGCAAGAATGAAGATTGCAGACTAAAACCTAGAGCCACTTATATTGTTGAAGATATCCACTAAAATATGTAAAATCAATTTTTTTTATGCCAAAGGTGAGCATGGCTTTTTGACTCTTGTAAGAGGTATCACACACAGTTTAGGTACGTTTCAATTTAGCCCAAGCAAAGCTGTTTTTGAAGCTGTTCAAGTCAGAAAGACTTTTTTTTTGTTTTCCTGTAACAGGTTCTGCAAACTTTCTGGCAAAACAAACAAAAAGGATTTAAAGGGAATCTGTCAACAGGTTTTTGTTTATTAGTCTGAGAGCAGCATAATACAGGGCTAAAGAGCCTAAAGGGGGGTTTACACGTTGCGATATCGGCGTCCAAATTCAATGAAAAGTCACGTGGTTCGATCGTTGGAGCCGATATCGTTCCTGCGTTGTATGGTGTGAACGTCCAATACGATGCAGGAACGATGTCAATGCGATATCGGGGATTGAATGCGCGTGCTATTCAATGTTCCGATATTGAATGGAGATTGGAGCCGGATCGTGCTGTGTGACAGCCCAATTTCGATGTGAAGTTCTACGTCACCCATTCACTCCCATGTTAAATGGTCGTTTCTGGGTTGGGGGGCGTAGATATCGCACGGACGTTGGATTCAGAAATCGCAACGTGTAAACCTCCAATGCGATGCGGGAGAAACGTGCACTAAATGCGCGCTCCCGCGCCATTGAATTGCGATATCGCAACGATATTGAAACGTGTAAACCCACCCTGATACCAAAATGTCACTTATTAGGCTGTGTGTTGTAGTTTCAATATAATCAGTGTATCACCACAGGGCTAGATTTCACATGTAGGCCAGTCCAGTTAATCTGTGAAGCCCCATCCCCACAGCTGATTGACAGTTGGCTGACGATGTGTCCAGTGTACTCATGAAGCTGCCAATCAGTGGTGTGGGCCAGGTTATACACAGCTCAACATTCTGAGTACTGCTACATTTACAACAGAGAAAACAAGGATTTTATCAAAACGGCAGCACACAGACCAGTAAGTGTTAGGCCCTGTGTAGACGCTGCGTTTTTGCTGCTTTTTTTGCTGCATATTTGCTGCAGTTTTGTGTCACCTTTTGTCACACAACTGCATGTGTATATTTCCCCAGCAAAATCTATGAGAATTCTGAAGTGCTGTGCCCACAATTCTTATGTATTCCTTGCCATTTAGGTGCAGTTTGTGGTCAAGACAAAAGAATGAGCTGTCAATTGTTTGCTGCATTTTGTAGCACTACCCGCTATTGACAAAAGTGAAAAAATGCTAGACCACAAACTGCACCAAAAAGCAAGTGTTTTGTGGTGTTTCCTGCTACAGACTGCAGTTTAGCAATGTTTTTGCTGCAGAAAATTTCTAGACCCAAAAAGCAGCATCAGGACATAGGCTGGGGTCAGAGGAAAAAACAGTAAAATAGGACAAAAACGTCAGTCTGACCCCAGCCATATCCTTACATTGCAAGCATCTAGATTTCAGCCTATATATCATGCTGATCTCACATCACATAGCAAAACCTGCTGATAGATTCCCTTTAACAGTAATAAAACACTGAGATCCTTAGGCTGGGGTCACACTTGGCATGCAGTAATTTTGGTTATTTTTTACCTGAGTCCGTTTTTTAAAATTGCCATTTTTTTCATCATTTTAACGCTACTGTTAACGCATGCATTAATGCATGGTACCTATATGTACCATGCTTTTCCCATAGGGTCCCATGTTATAAAAATGCATGCGTTTTTGCAACAACACCCAAAAACACTGCTAGAAGCGTTTTTTGATGCTGATGCAAAAACGCATAGCATTGTTAGTAGTAAACTTTCACACTGCATTTTTTGCATTGGAGCCTATGGATCCGTTAACGGATCCGTTTTTCAACATTTTCAAGTTGGAAAAATAGTAGGTTTTAGCGGATTCAGGGCTCAAGTGTGACCCCAGCCTTAGGCTACATTCACACACAGCATTTTTGATGTGTTTTTTGAGGATCCGTTTTTTAGCTGCAAAACTGGATTAGCTTTTCAAAAAAAAGCATCAGAAACCAGATGAACCGCTTTTGATCCAGAAAAACGCAACACAAATTGACGCTCATTTTTTTGAGGATCCATTTTTGAGCCAAAAAAACGCAGCACTGCAAAAGGTTGTGTCAGGCTAGTGTCACACATAAGCCCTTGGTCCATTTAAGGCATCAGATTTTGCATTTTTTTTTCTAAGTCCAAAAACTGGTGCAAAAATGGATTATATGTAATAAATACCCTATCCGTTTTTTTCTGCACCCAAAAACATTCCTAAGAGGTTTTTTAAACCCCAAAACATTGGTAAGAACGTTTCTGGGTGCAGTAAAAAAAGGATCTGTTTTTGTAACATGGGGCCCTATGGAAAAACAGATCAATTTTTTAGAGCATTGTTTATGCCACAAAAAACTGATCCATTTTTTAGATCATTGTTTATGTAAAAAATGGGAAAGTCCCAAAAACGTTCAGGGGCACAGGGGTTCAGGAGGCACAAAAAGCAGCCTAGGAAAAACAGATTTGGCATAGAAAACACTTCCAAAAACAGATTGCTATGTGTGACCGTAGCCTCTGAACGACAAACCTTAAAAATCATTGATTTTGATGGGAATCTCTGAAATTGATTCGTTCCACTGCACTGCCCCTGCAAAAATGGATCCTCACAAAATGGATCAAAAACACTGTGTGCGAATGTAGCCTTAGTCACTTTAATAAAATAACTTTAAAGGGAACCAACCACCTAAAAATACCTATCTAACCTATAAATATCTGTCACTGGAGCCTAAAATTACTATTCTAACTATCCCTTACTGACTAAATCTACCTAACTAGATGCACAATAAATCACTTTTTATACTTACCAAATCCTAGTCTGATGGGCGTTCCTCCAGGGTCTTTGACGGATAGGCAGGGTCTCCTCGCCGCACTCGCATACAACTCGCTGCTGTCCATCTTCTTTCCAGGGCGGCATCTTCTTCCAGGAGGATTCAAATTACTGCAGCCTGCGTCACTTCCGCCTGTCGCGTCACTGGTACTCCCAGGCCGGCTTCAGAGCATGCGCAGATGGCATGCTGAGGCCAGCCTGGGCGCATCATAGACCCAGTGAGGTGGCAGGCGGAAGTGACGCGGGGCCTGCAGCACGTGGCCCGCCCATTGCGAGGACGCGATGGGCGGGTAATTTGAATCATCCTGCAAGAAGATGCCGCCCTGGAAAGAACATGGACAGCAGCAAGCAGCTTTGCCTACCCGTCAAAGACCCTGGAGGAACGCCCATCAGACAAGAATTTGGTAAGTATAAAAAGTGATTTATTGTGCATCTAGTTAGGTATATTTAGTCAGTAATGGTACCTTTACACGCTGCTACAGAAGGTAGAAAACCGGGTTTCGGAGGCAAATGTATCTTACACCGTCAAATCAACCTGAGGTAACAGCGTATAAACTAGCTTGTTGCCAGCCGTCACTTTCGGCACCTGTTTCAGAGCATGGTAGCAGTGTCTAAATAAGGTAAGGTAAAGGTATTTTCACCACCTAGTTAACTCCCTGGGGCGTGACACAGCCTCCGGGAAAACGCCCCTCTTCAGCGATCATTGGTGGAAGCTCCTGCGTTACGATTGGTTGTCGCTGCATAGAGCAGCATATTTAAGGAGCTGACCAGTCACACTACACAATTGCAATAGCATCATGTATTAGCCAGCCTTCCTGCGCTGGCTGGCCAATCATGATGCTATTGCATTGTCCAATCATCGTACGAGCGTCTCATAATCCACAATTCTGGCACGCCTATGTGTTGTCCCTGCTGCCCCAGGTCCTCCCATATTACCTTCTGTAGCGGCGTGTAAATGAGGTAAGGTTCTCTACAGAAGGTAACGTGAGCACCCGGCGGTGCCTCCAGAGATAGATTAAACCTTCTGTAGAGCACCTTGTAGCGGCGTGTAAAGGCGGTATCAGGTACCGTTTGCAACCGTTCGAACGTGCTTGTGCACGTGAGACACCCGGTTGTTTTCTACCTCCTGTAGCGGCGTGTAAAGGTACCATCAGGGATGGTTAGAATAGTAATTTTAGGCTCCAGGGACAGATATTTATAGGTTAGATAGGTATTTTTAGGTGGTTGGTTCCCTTTAAGCAGTTAGGGTGCTTTCACATCTGCGGTAGGGTTTAATTCACGGCAGATCAGGCAGATGTCGCAGCATCTGCCGCATCTGCCGCATAATAGCCGACTTGCGGCACCGATTCGGCAAGCCCAATTCATTCTCTATGTGGCTTGTGGTCGGGTGCGGCAAGTGTGGTTTTTACATGTGCAGCACTTTTGGCAATGAAAAAAAACAGCTGCTAGCAGCGTTTCATTTACGGTGCTGCAGGTGCCGGATATGCAGGAATCGGCAAATCCGCACTTGATTCACCCGACCACAAGCTCCATAGAGAATGAAAGGGGCTTGCTGGATTGGTGCCGCAAGTCGGGCGTTAGGCGGCAGATCCGCATATGTAGCGACATCTTCCGGACCTGCCACGAATTGCACTTATTGCAGATGTGAAAGCAGTCTTAGCAATGAGCAGTAGGCTGAAAATGTTGATTATCAATTGTTTATTAGTTATAATGTTTCTGGTATTACAATGCATTGCACTACTATATTTTTACACACTGTCACTTTGTACACATGACCCTTAAAGCCCCCGTCACACGGGGCGACATCGCCGCCCATTACAGAGGCCATGTGGGGGCATGGCCTATCACCGGCGTCATCACTCCTACGTCGCCTCATGTAAAGGTGTGATGTCGCCGGTGCCGGCCGGCCGGTCGCCTGGTTTCAGAGCAGTGCTCTGGAGTGCAGTGCTGGAGATGTCGCCCCGTGTAAACGGGGGACGGCGATTCTGGCGGGGCGCCAAAAACATGCGCCCCACCTGCCAGTCGCCGCCGACATCCCCAGCCCCGTTGCCTGGTGTGACAGGGGCTTTAGTGTAGGGTCAGACCTGCGTCAGCATTATAGCTGACGAATCCGCTTAAAACTTAGTTTCAGGCATCCTGAGCGCATAGCGTTAATGGAATGTAATGCTGTGCTCAGGCTGTGTATTCATCGCTCTGGTTACCTATAAACAGCACAGCCGGCAGCTTCACTAACAAGGACCGAATTTGCACTTTTGCTGAGCGCACAGGAAAATGCTGCAAACCGCGTTTCCTGTGCGCTCTGCAATATCGCATATCCGGTCCTTGTGTCTGAAGCTGCCGGCTGCGCTGTTTATAGGTAACCATAGAGATCAATACACACCGTGAGCACAGCGTTACATTTCTTTAACGCTATGTGTTCAGGCTGAAAAATTCTATGTTTTAAGCAAATTCGTCAGCCAAAGGGCTGACAGTCGTTAGACACCAGCGTCTGCATTATGTTCAGGGACTTCCGTTTGAAACTTAGCATAATTCAGCATTAGTACAGTGTTACCGGAAAGGTAGCACTGCGTTAACGCTGTCTATGCATCCCTATGGCAGATGGAAGCCGAGCGCAATGCAAACGCTGGCTTCACACTGCCGGAGTTTCAAATCTCGTGCTTTTTCGAAGGGCCCCGCGTCATTTGACACACTTGGATAAAGCCCCTGAACGGAAGCCCCTGAACGCAATGCAGATGCTGGTGTGACCCTAGCCTAAGGCTCTTTTCCCATGGGACTTTTAGATCCTCAGTTATTGGAATTGGTGGGATTTCAATGGTCAAGCTCCCAGGGATAATACACTTATTTACTATCTTATGGAGGGATAATGTTGTAGACAAATATAACAGAATTATATATTCATACTTCATCAGCTGTGTAGCTTGTTACAAAGCAGAAGTAAATAATATATTGGGTCTGGTACTTAGTTATCAATGTTTCTGAGCCATTATAATTAGGATGCCTGAATTATTATAATAGAAAACTCTTATTATCTCGATCCAAGATGTAATTAATTTGCGATCTATTTAGAATGAATGTTTCTAAACCATTGGCTGCCAGGATTTTAAGAGTTCTTACAACATCCTAGATTTACTAACATCTACAGCAACATAGGATGTACTAATTGCATAAATTGCTAACGTTTCTATCTGTCTACGTGTCAGAGAGCAACATTAAAATGCATGTGAGTATCTCACCATTAAGTGAAAAGTGTCCTTCAGCACGTTCCAATTTTCTCCAACAAGAAATATCTTATTCACTGCTCAAACATTATGTTTTTATATGACCTGACCCCATTTCCCTCTGTTTGACCCTTACAAACTGCCCAACTGGGATATCAGTAATATGTGCCAAAAATGAGAAAATATGCAGGTCTGTGATTCATCTGTGCTTGCAGCTATTTATCTTATGACTTAGGAGTTAACTAGAACTTGTGCATAGTCATTTGTTGTAATTTTATAATAAATTCATTGTGGTAAATTTGATTGGAGAATTAAGAATATGTCTTGTATCATATATTTTTATATGATACATGTAGTAGCGCATAACAATCACTTGCAACAATAAAAATAATTAGCTGGAGGAAAGAAAAATCCAACAAAAGGATGAAATCCATGTAAACTTAAAGTTCATTTGAAAATTCTACATATCCAAAACCCTGTGAAGGTAATGAACCACAAACATGTTTCAGACAAAGTCCTTATTCATTATTTACTAACTACTATGGAAAACATACACTTATATATTATATATGTACATCACGTGATTAATTAAGACCAATGAACATATATGAGTTATGGAACACTAGATTCAAAACCCCAATCATATAAATAACTCTTGAAATTGAAATAATATTCATTCATAATGATAAATTATATAATGTACCATACTAATTCCTGTTGGAACATGATCTTGTAAAAGATTGATCCACCATGACTCCCTATTGATTATTTTTTTGCTATGATTACCTCCCCTCAAAGGTTTGTAAGCTTTTTCAATTCCTTTCTCTCTAAAGGAATCAGTGTTTCCCCCATGTATGTCAATGAAATGCTTTGATGCTGTGGAACTTTTTACACTTAGGCCAGAGACACACTGAGACGCATGCAAGATACTCGGTTGAGTCTCACATAACTCAGCAGGAATGGCCGCCATCTCTCCACATGGGAACGAGTTAGCTGGATGTGTTTATATGCAGCTGACATGCTCCTATTTAGAGAGAGGGTGACCGCTCTGGATGAGTCATGCAAGACGCATGCAAGTATCTCACATGTGTCTTGCTTAATGTGTTTTGTTGTTACACACATACTGGAGGTTACAAATAGTTCAGGTAATGATATAAACTACAAACTAAGTGTTGCTGTTAATAAAAATATTAGGGTAAGTGCCAACTTTCAGGCTTCTGTGCATTCTAGAAGCAGCTTCATTTGTCTTGCGGACATGACAGTGTTCTCTGCAGGAGAACACATTGTCCGTGTCCACAATCAGGAGACGCTGTGTTCTGGGCGCAGCATATTTTCACTATGTTCTCCTGCTGAAAACACTCGCTTCTCTGCAAAAATAAATCAACATGCTGCAACTCGGGAAGATGCGCCACAAGTCAGTTTATGCTGCATAAAAAGAAGCACAGTGGGCATAATACTTCTATAAATCCATCCACTGCGCTTGTACTGTACAACACAGAGTTTTGTACTCAGAATAAACATGCTGTGTCCAAAACGCTGTTAATCCCAATTGTAATCACATACCCTTAGGGTGAGTAACCAAAATCAGGATTAGCAGTGTGTTGGACACAGCATATTTTTGCTGAGTCCTAAAAGCTGCTTTAGGCTAGGGTCACACTTAAAAAGCACAAAACCAGTAACCGCATCTATTACCGGATGTGGTTTTACCGTGTGCCCTCATACTATCATTTGATTGTAAAATTGCAACCCTCTTTCCGGATCTAGATGCATTAATGCATCCGGTTTTGGAATGTGGTTTTTTGCAATTTTAAAAACCGCATCTGGATCCGGTACCGCAAAGTACATTTATGTATCCGGTTCCCATAGGCACCCATGGTAAAAAAAAACAGATCCGGTTTTGCATCCGCTCCGAAATATGCAGCCTGCATGATTTTTACCACAGGCTGCAAAATCGGATCTGGTAACCAGATTGCAAATAGTGCAATCCGGTTTTTCTATTGCAGCGTATGGCTACAGATCCGGATGCAATTTTGAGCATTTTTAATGCTCAAAACCAGATCAGGATCTGCAAATAGAACTGCAGGTGTGACTCTAGCCTTATATAGTACAAGCACAGTGGATGGATTTATAGAAATCCCATTCCCACTGTGCTTCTTTTTCATGCTGTGTAAACTGACCTGTGGTGAGTGCCGTCTTTTTCTGCCTAAATCTTATTTTGACCTGTGGTACAGGTTTCCTATCTGCAGCATTTCAATCTCTCGCGAGATAATACTTGAGTCTGCTGCATGTGTGGCACCCCTGCGACCAGGGTGGCCACATAGGGAACTGCAGCCAGGTAGAAGGTTAGATGGTTTATGCACTAAACATGCTCACGGACATCCCACACACACTAGAGGCAGCACCATACCCGGAGCCCGGAACTCTAGGCGGGCAAGAGGTGGTGGGTTTAGAGGAAAGTGGGTGGGAACGCATGTAGGTCAGGTGACAGAAGGTACAAATAGAGGAAGAGGAGGAGGAAGGAGTTAATAGGCCGAGGGTGCCGACCAGTAAAGACCAAGTAGGCCAAGGGTGCTGAACAGAGAAGACCCAGAGTACAGACGCAGTGAGCCGAGCAACACAAACATCAGAAAGAGAGTGACACACATCCCTGTGGGGTTGGGCTTGATGGAGATGCAGAATCCACAGAGTCACGGAAACCATGGAGAGAAAGCTTGTCCATAGCCGGCATCCCAGGGGAGTGTGAGGAAAGAGATCGGACCAGCAGCACTGGGTCCGAGAAACACGGCAGCACTGACTAACTGGTGGAGAAGTCTTCCCTATTGAAGCTGGAGTCACACGAGTTAAAAGGAGTCTAGTAACGCCTTGTAGGAAAGGGTTACTGCAGACTAGGCACACACCAGAGTGTCGGCTCTGAGGGGAACAGGGATTATATACCAGCTTCCCAGATTAACTGACGGGGAGCTTTAACTCCAGGTTGGAGTCCCAACAACAAGGGTAGGAAGCACAGCAGCAACCACGAGGACCCACAAGGGTCCGGGCTGCCACTATACTATCCGGAGACACTTAAAGAGGGAGAGAACAGCCTGGAAGGACTTAGAAGGAGTAAGGGGTCTCAGAGGGACAGCCTGGCTGCAGTGGGTTCAGTGTAACCAGAGTGAATTGACTGTGAACTGTTAAGAACTGAATTGCACTGTGAACTGCTGTTAGCTTTGAAGAAGCTGACAAGTAAACCCGGTGAACCCTGCCTATGTGTTCGTGTTTGATTCCAGGTACCCTGAACTGCTTAAAAATACCTGTTATCCTGTCAAGAGCAGCCCGACCCGCGGCGGGCTCATCCATCTGGCAGCAGCCCATCCATCCATCCATCCTCCTGGCAGAGCAGCGCTGCAGCGGTGGTCCCATCATTGACCACAACCCGTGGGTGGCGTCACAACAAACTTTATCCCTTGTAAATATCCCATTTTACTTGTGAGAACCCGGGACACAGTCCGGACCAGGACCTCCGTGACATCCCCAGCAGTACCCCGGTCTGGTACCGAGTACCCCGCCCCAGTGGGCTCCACACATGGGAAAATGCAGAGGACGCAGCTAAAATATGCTGAGTCCAGAATGTCAAATAACACTGGTTGTGGGCATGTTCCCTTAATCTTATATTACTTTTGTGTGGCTAATGAAGTAAATGTATGAAGTGCAATGAAGAGTGAAATGGCCGTTGTTTGTTTTGCTGTCATCCTCCATCCTGTTCCCATGTCCATGTGGTTTTAGTAATGTCTAATAAATGAAGTTCTGCCTTTCATCCGGTGAGTACTGTCCATTTCCTTAAGTGGTTGGATTTGACTAAAGACTACTATATCGAGGAATGTGCACCTAGAGATATAAGAGCGACTTCTGGAGGCTGAATCTGGCGGCATCTGTTGATTCCATCAATCCCGAGGATTAAGGTCATTCTATAAAATGATGCCGACCTTTTCTTTTTTTACTAGACTTGGTAAATTTCTTATCTTGTAGCTACATCGGAATAGGCCTTTTAATGATATTATTAATTTCTGAAAATTGAGCACTGAAATTGAGAAAGTAAGTCGATTGTACTCCTGAAAATTAATATAACTTTTATTTTTGTCTTTGAGCATGTTTTTCCTGTCAATATGTCTTACAATATAATTTGCTCTATTAATCATCCAATTGGGATATTGATGAAACCGCAATTTATCATGTAATTTACAAGATTCCTGTATCCATTTATTTGGGTCTGAGGTATTTCTTTTCATTCTAATAAATTCACCTACTTGAATGTTTCTAACAGCATGAGCAGGATGACAAGACGTAGCTAACTAAATTAGTTTCAATATTTTTAACATAAGGGTAAACTGAAAAACAATGTCTATATCTATTGTTTTTCACGCTGCACTTAATGAGGTCATGTCACAAAAACTAATACATTTACTTCATTAACCACAGTAATTTGAGATTAAGGGTAAGTTCACACAGGAAGGTTTAGTGGCGTTCAAACCGTCAGAAAACCGCTGGAAATTATCAGTTCTGAGCTCTGAAGTCTCCAGCTGTGTTCCGGCGGTTTTCCGGCGGTTTCACGGCGGTTTTTTTACAGCGTGTGCACAGCGGTTTATAGTCGTTTTTCCCAGCGGTTTTTCCGGCGGTTTTCTATGAAGGATTTTGTTCATGGAACCGATCCAAAACCGCTCGGAAGAATTGACATGTTGTATGCTGCTAAACCGCTGGGAAACCGCTCAACCGCTGGCGGATCCGCTCACATAAACCGACTATGTGTGCACAGCGGTTTCTAAATTACATAGGGTTACTTGTAAGTCCTAAAGCTGCTAAGGATTTACATAAATTTAAATAAAACCTATGCTAAACCGCCGGCGGTTTTCGCTGCTAAACCGAGGTTAAAACTGTATGTGTGAACTTACCCTAATACTTTTATCAACTGCAACACTTCGTTTGTAGTTTGTATTATTACCTGCACTCTTTGTAACCTGCAGTATATGGGTAGTACAAATCACGTGTTAAAAATACGCACCAGAAGACGTGTTGGATACTACCAAAAAATTATATGTAAAAAGCACCACAGCTTTAAAACATTTAATTGACATGAGGAAACAATGATTCCTATAGAGTCAAAGGAATTGGAAAAGTTTAGAAACCTTTTAGAGAAAGTGATCATAACAAAAAGCTAATCAATAGGGAGTCCTGGTGGATCTATCTTTTGCAAACTCATGTTCCAACAGGAATGAATATGATACATTATATAATTATCAATGTGAATGAATTTATATATTTATTATTTCAGTTTCAGAAGTCATTATATGATGTGTTTTGAATGTTTTTCTACTAGTATCAAGGGTTAAATCTAGTGCTCCATAACTCACACATGTTCATTTGTCTTAGTTAATCATGTGATGTGGATACATATTATATAAGTTTATGTTTCCATAGTAGTTAGTAAGCTATGAATAAGGACTTTTGCCTGAAACGAATTTGCGGTTTATTACCTTCACAAAGTTTGAAGATTTTGCTAGATTTCTTTTTTTGCTGATTAACTTTCATGTCATGACTATCTTGCTTCTTCAAAATACTGAAAAACCCCTAACGTGCACCACCATAAACAAAAGAACACCGGGAATACAATAACAATGGTGGGCCCTGACGGAGTGGGGGATGGGACCTCTTCTGAACTCCTATCATTTCTATACAGGTTCTTTCATCCTGTCATCGAGCAGGATACCTAGTCCTGCTCTAGCCCTGAACTTACCCCTCATTAGTGAGATGACCGGCGAGAGCACTGGTCCTACCACTGCACAAATAAACACTTAGGGAAGGGAAACCACACAGGGAAAAACACAAAAGGGTATACACCAACTTCATGGCTGCATTCAGACACTGGAATTGTAGCCTACACAAACTGGACTGAAAAATGGCATGGGCAGCTTCAGTACCAACCTCCCTCTTCCTAGGCTTGTAGCAGTGTGTGAATTCTCTATAATGGGCACCCTATGCTAGTACAAGGGACTTTAGGTGATGGGTGTGGACACCAACCAGAAGCACATGGAGAAGAAATCAATGCTGCAAGTAGCAAAACTGACATTAACCCTAGCAGCACCAACGAAAAGGAAAGTATGTTTAATGTAAAGAGTCTATACAAGGAAATGAGGCTCAGGTCCAAAACCTGTCACAAGTCTCAGAGGTATAAGAGACTATTGTGACATTATCCTTATTGCACTGCAAGTTTTCCATGCAAGGAGGTTCCTGAGATTCGTGCCCTGGGAGAGCTGATTTATCCTGTTACTGAATAAAAGTGATGCCCTAACTTGGGGCTGAAAAGTGACAATACTGTTCAATCTGCCTAGTGCCTTCAATTTCCTTCCTGCTGCCTCCTTTCTTTCCTTCTGCTTCCAAGATAACCGATGTAGTGGTGCAAGTAATGCAGTAGTAAATGCAAACCACATATCTCCTAGTTTTCCTATGTCTTGAAAGGTAAGGGAAGTATGGCTAAAACATACCATTGGGCTATCTTGCTACTGAGGCAGCCATCTTATAATTAGGAGAAAAGGGACACCATTCAAGGTGGAGGAAAAAGACAGGCAAATATAGGGCACCAAAATGGTTGACATCACTTGTGCATCATACAGTTACTTTTCTGCCATATTGTGTTGGGTCTATTTAAGGACTAATAATTCTAGCAGGTGAAAAGCTGCACAATATTCGTTGTTACTTTTTCATATTTTTAGGTTAAATTGTTTTTATGGTTGGTTTTACTTGGCATATAATATACATACTGTGACGTGAAAAAAGTGTTTGCCCCCTTCCTGACATCTTATTCTTTTGCACATTTGTCACACTTAAATCTTTCAGATCACCATAAAAAATTAAATATTAGACAGAGATAAAAAAAAGCAAACACAAAATGCAGTTTATAAATGAAGGTCTGTGTTATTAAGTGAAAAAGAAATCCAAACCTACAGGGCCCTGTGTGAAAAAGTGATTGCCCCCTAATCCTGGCAACTGGCTGGGCCACTCTTAGCAGCAACAACTGCCATCAAGTGTGGTCAAAAACTGGAAAGGAGTCTTTTACAATGCTCCTAAAGAATTTTGGCCCACTCATCTTTGCAGATTTGCTGTAACTCAGCCACACTGTATGGCTTCCAAGCATGAACCGCCCTTAAAGGAGCATGCTACAGAATCTCAAACAGATTAAAGTCAGAACTTTGACTAGGCCAATCCAAAGTCGTCATTTTGTTTTTCTCAAGCCATTCAGAGGTGGACTTGCTAGAGTGTTTTGGATCACTGTCCTGCTGCATAACTCAAGTGTGCTTCAGCTTCAGGTAACGAACAGTTGGCCAGATATTTTCCTTCAGGATGCTTTCATAGACAGCAGAATTCATGGTTCCTCTTATCACAGCAAGTCTTCCAAGTACTGAAGCAGCAAAACGGCCCCCAATCATGACACTACCACCACCATATTTTACTGTTTGTAGGATGTTCTTTTTCTGAAATGCTGTGTTACTTCTATGCCAGACATAATGGTACATACACCTTCCAAAAAGTTCAATCTTTGTCTTGACAGTTCCCAGAGTATTTTTTCAAAAGCCTTGGGATCATCAAGATGCTTTCTGGCATAACTGAGATGGGCATTTATGTTCTTTTTCTCAGCAGTGGTTTTCATCTTGGAACTCTGCCATGCAGGCCATTTTTGCCCAGTCTCTTTCTTATGATGGAGTCATGAACACCAACCTCAACTGAGGCAAGTGAGGCATGTGGATCTTTGAACCTTGTTGTGGGGTCTTTAGTGACTTCTCGGATGAGTCGTCGCTGTCCTCTTGGGATAATTTTGGTCAGCCGGCCACTCCTGGGAAAGTTCACCACTGTCACATGTTTGCATCATTTGTGGATAATGGCTCTTACTGTATTTTGCTGGAGTCCCAAGCTTTAGAAATGGCTTTATAACCTTTTCTAGACTGATAGATCTCAATTACTTTGTTTCTCATTTGTTCCTGAAGTTTTTTGGATCACGGTATGATATCTAGCTTTTGAGGATTTTTTGGTCTACTTCACTTCTACTTCATAGGCAGGTCCTATTTAAGAGATTTCTTGATTGAAAATAGATGTGGCAGCAATCAGGCCCGGGTGTGGCTAAGGAAATTAAACTCAGCTTTCCAAAGATATGATAAACCCTAATTAATTTATGTTTTAAGAGGGGCAATCACTTTTTCACACAGGATCCTGTATGTTTGGATTTCTTTTTCCCTTTATAAAAAAAAGACTTTCATTTAAAAAATGAATATTGTGTTTATTTGTGTTATCTTTGTCTAATATTTAAATTTGCTTAGTGATGTGAAACATTTAAGTGTGACAAGGATGCAAAAGAATAAGAAATAAGGAAAGGGCAAACACTTTTTCACATCACTGTATATGTGAAATGTATTGCTCCAATAAATTATGCATGCCAATGCATTGATTCATGTTTGACATTTACTGTATATCATTAGGATTTGGATGTCTTATTATTTCCTTATCTCAGAATAGATACATAATTAAGAGGTTCTTTTAGGGAAACCTAGCTGCTATATCTAGAAGATGATATATAGGTATAGTAAGTAGGTGTAGCATGCTGCATAGCATAGGTGCACATGGACAGAAGCCCTGCGCAAAAACCATAAATGGATGTTTGAAGTCTAGTAGCTCAGTATAATACACAGCTATGAAAGCTGCTGGCTGCTTTGGAGTAACAGGTTGTTTCTCTTATGTGTTTCGCACCTGTACTGCTGCACAGCTTACAGCAAAGGTATGTTCACTCCTGATGCATACCATGATTTATGATGCCTCATAGGCTAGGGTCAGACTTGCATCTGGCCCAGAGCCTGCAGGATTCGGCAGAAACTTAGTTTCTGGCCAGAGTAGGCTAGGCGCCACAGAGAGGTATTGCATTTGATAAATATATGTAGTATTTCAGTAAGTTGTCGGTTTTGGGTTTAACCTGTGGAGTCTCAAGTTACACACACACAACCAGGACTAGGCCACCTAATGTAGAGGGACTGATTATTCAGTAGGTCCAGAAAGGGGGTGGAGCCTAGTTTAGTGAAGAAGTAGTTGAGTGACAGTTACCTCAGACAGTGCTGGGAAGGCAGTCGGAAAGGACACACCTGACAGCACCGCTGACAGTTGGGATTCCCATCTCTAAGAGGGGGCCCAGGACAGAAGGGGATGGACCAGAACCGGTTGGAGCTGGTAACATCTGGGGAAACACCGGCAACACGGGAAGCCGAGGCGGTCAGTAGTTTATCTCTGGCCGCAAACCGAAGAGCTGCGGGCCCATAATCACCGGATAGCCGTTAACACCACAAAGGTGCCTCACCCCTCAGTACCAAAATAGATCCAAGATCACAGGAGCATCAGTCCGGATTCCTGTGGCGGGAGGTCCTGACGTTTACCTCTCCCGTCCGTACTTGTAAAGGAAACCCGTGCTCCACGGTGGGAGATCAGGGAACTGGCGGGAGAGAGGGTGGTGAAAGACAGAGAAGAGCAGATTAGACCCCGAAAGACTTGAGAAGAAACATCTGGAGACTCCATAAGGGGGACCCTGAACCGGCAACATTCACGCATTAAACCAGACTGTACCGTGTTTCACCTTAACATCTGCCAGTACCCAGTAAAGTGGAGTTAGAGTTGAACTGGTCTCTGTCATTCTTCTCGCTGGTGCCTCAGCATCACCAGCATCTCACCGGAGGGGTAAGAACAACCACTACTACCCTCATCCCCCTCATCATCCTCAATCATCGCTGCCCTGAGGTAAAAGCTCCACCTGTGGGGAGCTGGACCACACTTAGCTGCACCTTTCATCACCTCAGCGGCCGGCCTGCAGCGCCGGTACCCCAAATTACCGGGAACCACAGGTGGAGTCACGTACCCCTGCAAATATTCCCTTTCCCCATCTAACAAATGACAGCCAGGGCATAGAACCAGGAATCTGACCACCCGTGATTCCCCAGTTAAATCCATCAAATCGAGGCCCGGTATCCGAGTACCCCTTGCCCTGGGCTCATCAGTAGCGCATAGCCTTACCACCGCTGTCTATTGATCCCTATGGCAACCGGACGCTTACCAGAGCTGCTGGCTCCACAGGATATGCACTGTTTGCAGCATTTTCCTGTGCACTCTGCAAAAGCGCATATCTGAGAGTTCTCTGTGGAGCCGGCGGCTGCGGTAAGCGTCCGGTTACCATAGAAATCAATAGACAGGCGGCACACAGCATTAGCTGCTGGTAACGCTATGCGCTACTCCAGCCAGAAACTAAGTTTCTGCCAGATCCTGCAGGCTCAGGGCCAGACGCAAGTCTGACCCTAGCCACAAGCTGCTTTTGCATCAGTTATTTTTTTCCGTTGCCGCAAAACCACAAATGCCGCACATGTCCACAAATTCCATAGGGAATTGATTAGGCCGAATACAGTCTTGCCACAAGTGATCCGAATGGAGAAAGACGCTGATGTGAAAGAAGCTTTAATAGTGCCTTTATACTCCTATCACAGTGTCAGACAGTGATACAGTATTTGCATCAACCAGTGTTCTAACTGAAATCCCAGTCACAGGTCACTAATTACCTAACCTGCCACAGAGCCTTTATAACAGAGTCAGTCACATCTCCCCCATTACAAAACCAAGCACAGTGCCTTAGAATTCCACCTCAACATATGACTCATAAGCATCAATACAAAAATCATTTATTTCTATAGCAAATTGTAGTTTGTACATTTTCCTAACACCATGGAGGGTGCATATACAATATCTCAGCATCAACCTCAAAAGTTCATTTTTAGTTTTTAGACTTTTTCGTTCCATGATTAATTTAGCTGAACTTTCTTTTGCTTTCTTTGTGCTTGTTGTGGACCATTAAAAATGTAAGTATAATCAGCCGCTCTCTATTTTAATGGCCTGCGATCTTGGAGCAGGACTGTATTCTTTCCTTCATACTCATGATTTTTTTTCTTCACTGCTCAACAACAATTCTTTCATTCCTCCACTTTTTATTCTGCACTTTCCCCTTTCATTTCCAGCATAATGTGCTCATTTTTCTACCAACGAAGCTCTTTCACTTTCCTTGCAGTTTCATTTCGATGGTTCATTTCCTAGCTATTTGGCTTTCCTGCTCTCTGCTTCTCCTTCATTTTCCTGACCTTTTATTACACTGTTCTTTATATATATTTTATCTTCTTTTCTCCAATCTTCCGTATTTCCATTTCCATTTCTCCTCTCTTTTGTTTCTTTAATCTATAATTACTTTGTTACTGATGTCTCACCTCAATTTCATTTCAATTAATTAATGAATCTTTTCTTTCGTCCCTTCTATTTTAATATACATCATACCACTTCCATATAAATATAAAAATAGAGCTTGCCGTCTTAAAGTGGAGCAGCTATTACTGAGGAATGAAATGGAAAGCAGCTGAATGCAATTTTATTTTCTGTTTAGTTTTTAAAATAAATTCATATTGAATCTTTAAGTTAATTACACTTCTATAGTTTTTAAAGGGAACCTTTTACATCGAAAACCCCGTCCAATGTGCAGGCAGCATGCTGAAGGGTAGAAAGAACTGAGCAGATTGATTAGTGTGAAAAGGTTCAGTATAACCTGTGTTTTATTCATACAAATCTTTGCACATTTCTAGGATTTTTGTTGAAGTGGGCTGTCCTAATCAGTGACTGAAAGCCTCCCTTGTATAGCACATACAGAGGTAGCTGTCAGTCACTGAATAAGGCTGTTCACATCACTGAATATTCCTAGAAATATGCAGATTTTCATGAATTAAACAGAGAAATATGGATTTTTTCCCCACAAAACTCTATATCAAAAGGCTCAGCTTCTCCTGCTCTATAGTATGCTGTCTGCAGTATAAACTGTATTTAAGTACCCTGAAACACTATAAGACATAGACAGTAGAAAACTACTTTGGAGGAAGCAAAAAAAGGCATATTGGGGTGCGGCAGAATGGGCAAACTCCAAAAGGTGGAAGATTCAAACTTTATTATACCTTGCACTTCACGCGTTTCAGGGTCAATGTATCTCCATCATCAGGTTAGCACTACTGCAGCTTTGGATCCCGCTGTCAGTGAATTACAAGAAATTAATGGGTTGCATAGAATTAGAAAAAATGGCTGCCTGTTTCTAAAAATAGTGGGACTGTCCTTAAATTGTTAAGTCAATAGGATGCACAGCCCTAAATAAAAATTATGGTAGGCATAATAATCAGAGTGCTCCTGTACCAACTAGTAAAGCATGAAGTAGAAAAGATAGACAATTGTACAATGGTGCCATACTCTGTCTCTCTTTTCTGTTTTCATCCTTAAATTGTCTCTAGTGGTGCAGCTCAACCCCAATCACTTCTTTAATTTGTTCTAATACAAAGAAAAAAGTTATACAGCATAGGAAAATATATGTCTGACTATATGCAAAAAATAGTGCACCTGTCCTTAAATCGTGAATACTATTTCAGCTCACTCTCAATCATATCAATGGAGATTAGCTACAATACCAGATAAACTTCATAAACAGGCATATTCTTTCTACGAAAAAAAACAGCCATATTTTTCCAATTCTTAACTTTTTAAAGGAAATTACACTATCATTAGCTGGATTCATGCATAAAGTTTTTTATATAGTTTTTGTAGATGCTGATGTGGTTTTCTAACTAAAACAAAGACTGAACCCAAGTCAAAAAAAAGAAGGTTTTATATACATTTCCTTCTTGTTGTATTTATTTATGGTTTTAAACCCTTCATTGAAAATTGCACTAAAAGATGAATCGAAAATGGCATATACCAGCCACATAGAAATATTTAAAGAGAGGATACACAGGTGCAAAGTTCAACAGTGCTGAGCCCTCAGTTATCTGCCAGATCTGGATCCGGTTGTATTGGGAAGAAGTGTCTCAGGATCCGCGCTGCGGAATGAATGAAACCAGAAACTGGAACACTGGTTTCAACGGGTGTTCTTTATTCCTACCCGTTTTGGAGTGTTACCATGCGCCTTCCTCAGGGACAAACCTGATCTGGATCTGGGTTTATAAGAGCACAATGCTTAGCTGATTTCAGATCCTCCTGTAGAGATCGCTCATTTTTATCTTGAGTAGGAACTTATTTAATTCCACCCATTGCTGAAGGGGTTAAGGTTCCTTCCTATTCTGCTGGGAGTAAACATGTATTTGTAATCCCAGCTGCATCCACTCCCTTCTGCTACATATTCCTACTCCTTGCTCTCTTCCATGTCAGCTTTAGTTCAGTCTATGCTTATATGTGAAGAAGCTGTCTTTGGCAAAAGCAGTGGTGATCTTTCCAACTGATGCGGAACAGTATTTCCCTCGAGAAGAATTGGAGTCTATGTTGTAACTGTTTTCCTTGTCTGTCCTCCTTCCTCTTTATACTAGTAGTAAGACTAGTGTTGCCGGTCTGTGCGATAGACAGAGGTAGTTCATCCTCAGCCAGGACAATCATGGGTGGAGGACCCATCTAGGGATGTTAGGGAGCTCAGGAATCAGCCATAGGTGAGTTCAGGTGGTGAACCCTCTCCATACCATCAGGGCCTTACTTTACATCTTCCCCGATATACCCCTCCTCTTGTGCTGCACTTCGAGCGGTTCCTTACTCAGGTGTGACATTAATGTTATCCAGAGATTATCCACTAGAATAGCTAGACACCTAGGGTTAGTTGCCATGTCTATGAGACAAGTTGAGCATTACACTTCAGGGAAGGCTATTCTATGACTCCAGAGAATAGCACATCTGAGAAGCTGGTATCCTTGCATTATCAGAGAGAAGTTCCCAAGTCTAGAAGAGGTGAGATTGCTAATACATGTAAGGAAGTTGTGGCATGAGTTCAATAGTCTACTCAGTGGGGGAGGTGCAATGTATTTGAGGATTGGGGTATGCTGAGAAGAAAGCAATGGTCTCGTCAATGAGGGATAGAAATTCATTTGGGGATTGGGATGTGCTGGGATAGAGGCAATTGTCTTGTCAATGGGGATGGCAATGAACTTGGGGATTGGATTGTGCTGGAAAGAGAAAATTGTCTTGTCAGTGGGGGGGATGGCAATGCATTTAACAAAGATGTATCCAGGGAGGGAGGAATGGGAGAAGGAATGATGTTGCCGTCAGTGGTGGAAGTTGGAAGGAGGAGAATGCCAACATCAGAAAGGGATCTTATAAAAGAGCATATTAGCTGGTGGTCTGTATTTGTTTACGGGGTTTAAATTTGAGTGTGCATTTATTCAAGAAGCCTGGTGTGGGGCACCTGTGTGGTATCCAGGTTTGATTAAAGTGTCTGGTCTTCATGTATAATGCTTAAAATGATATGAATTAATTTATTTTGGCTTATTCTGGTATCTGGTCTAACGTTTCTAGCATGGGAACATCCTTTCTCTCCAGGTAATAGAAAGACTAGGTGCACCCCTATCTTCAGCACTACTGCACTAAGCAATGAGGATAGTTTTTTTGTTTAAATAGGGCATAAGAATATATTGTCACTGTTCATGTCAATAAGGAAACCTTATGTGTTTTTAGGTTCTAGAGGTAATATAATTATTCTTATTTGTATATTACATCTATTTTAAAAATATCACCATTCTTCATAACACACAAGATATATTCAGAGGCCGGAATATGCTATTTCCATGGTGTTCTAACAATTGTTTTGCATGCTCTAAATACCACTTTCACACAAACATCCTGTTTCAAGTCCCGCATTAAGAATTAAATGAATAACTTAATTGCATTCACAATATAATGATCGTAGTTATTAATCTTAATCTTTTATCATTTTAATGGCAATATCCTTGAAAGGGAAAGAAATAGCTCTAATCCTATTTTATAATAGCAAAACATGGCATGGTGAGATAATGTCTTTTTTGGAGCTGAATTGATATGACATGGCTACTTTATAGATCACCAATATAATTCTCAAATCCATATTTGCATAATTAATTAGATATCAAGCCGTACAATCTCCCAACTCAGAATCAACTATATAAACATATATGACATTATACATTACTCCAAACTGGGTTATATATAAACAATCATACACCGGTCACAGTACAGGCTAAATACCATTCATATGTACACAACCATGATATGACATGAGTACAAGATGGACATATATATTTGGTGCTGGGCAGTGTGGTCAGTATGGGACTCTCCATTGGGGTCACGGTTTCATTGAGACTGGTGAATTAGGCTACTGTAGGATGTAATTAAGGAATATGTTACTGGTACAATCTTGATACCCCTGATTATTAGAGGGGATGCTAAGGTTAATGTAATGATCTTACAAATATATATGTCCGCCCTTTACCCATGTTATATAATGGTTGTGTCCATATGAATGGTATTTACCCTGTACTATGACCGATGTATACTGTACTGCACTGTTGTGGGTTGGTTTTAAGGGGATAGTTTTAGAAGGTTATGTGTGACTTGTATATGTGAAATAAAATTGATTGTTTATATATAATGTGGAGTCATGTATAATGTTGTATATCTGACATGGCTACTTTGTTGTTAATAAAGTAAAAAAAAATAAGACTTCATAACTTAGTCATTTCTATCCACCATTGCCAAATATCTGTGATGGGTGACCCTTCTAGGAGGTTTCCCACAAACAAAGCTAATTTTAAAGTTAATTTTAATCAAGAGATCTTGGAATAATAATAAGGCTAGGGTCCCATTTGCGGCAGGGCACTGCGGATCCTGATCCGGTTTTGAGCAGTAAAAGTGCTCAAAACCGGATCAGAAACCGCAGCCCATACAACTACATGCAATCCAGTTACAGTCTCCGGTTTCGTTCCCTGCGTGAAAAATCAAACAGGCAACGTTTTTCGGAGCGGTATCTCTGCCACAGCAGAATTCTTATACCGGGTTCCTATGGGAGCCCCTGCGGCTACCGCAAGGCATATGTGAATGCCTGCGGCAGCCGGCGGCTCTATTCATCCCTGCTAATGCAGGGATGAACAAGCGGTTAAATATTAATAATCCATTTGGGCAACATGTCTCTAGGAGGTGCCCACCCCTCTAGAGACATGCTGTCCACACAGGACGGCATGTCAGGGGTTATTTTTATAATTAACCCCTTCGCTGCTATTGTCGGCTTTTTAATAACTTTTACATTGACAGCCGCCGGCTCCTGCATCAGGACCAATACACTACGCAAATTGCGCAAGCACTACAGACAGCTCCTCATTGAGGATACTGTTCTGTAATGTGCTTAAGCAAATTGCGTAGTGTACTGGTCCTGATGCAGGAGCCGACGGCTGTCAATATAAAAGTTATTAAAAAGCCGACAATAGCGGCGAAGGGATTAAATATATAAAAATAACCCCTGACATGCCGTCATGTGTGGACAGCATGTCTCTAGGGGGGTTGGGCAGACATTTTGCCCACATCTTTTCACAACATCAACCCTTTGGTCATCCCTGCGGCAGCAGGGATGAACAAAGTATCCGGCAACCGGATTGCACATTCAGAGCAATCCGGTTGCCGGATTCTGGCTTAGGGACACAATGTGTGCAAATTGTGTGTGAATGCAATTGCAATTACCGCATCCGGATGTATGACCATAGCCTAATTTCCACTATTGGATGCTAATAAAAATGTTCAAGTGCTGAGATATATATAAGATTATATATATGTGTCCCTGCTATGTACAGTGTAATGGCTGTGTCTGACTGCACAGGGACATGGTCTGATCATCCACATCTCCTGTGCTGAGATAATCTTATTGTCTCTGCTATGTACTGTGTAATAGCCGTATCTGACCATACCGGGACATGGTCTGATCATACCACATCTCCTGTGCTGAGATAATCTTATATATGTGTCCCTGCTATGTACTGTGTAATAGATGTGTGTGACCGTACAAGGATATGGTCTGATCATACCACATCTCCTGGGCAGGTGAGGGGAAGGAAAAGAGTATAAGACATTAGAGCAGGAGATTATAACTTATTCTTTTTGTGAGGTAAAACATTTCACTGCCTGTTTTTAAACAATGTCTTACCTCAAAGAAAGAATTATTTGTAATCTCATGCTGTAATATCTTTATACTTCCTCCTCGGCCCAGGAGATGTGGTATGATCAGACCATGTCCCTGTACAGTCAGACACATCCATTACACAGTACATAGCAGGGACACATATATAAGATAATCTTAGCACAGGAGATGTGGTATGATCAGACCATGTCCCTGTACAGTCAGACACATCCATTACACAGTACATAGCAGGGACACATATATAAGAAGATCTCAGCACAGGAGATGTGGTATAATCAGACCATGTTGCAAATAGTGGAATCCAGCAGCTCGGATGTCGTATAAAAAAATTATGCCTTTATTTCAATTGATTAAAAATGCATGGTAAAAATAGCCCTCCACATAATAAATTACTTAAATAGATACTTATAATAAATAAATTAATTAATTAATAACACGACACAGGGTATGGTTTAATAAGGCCAAAAGGCTTTACTTAGGAGTTAATTGTTATCAAATACTTCCAAATGCACAATAAAATTAACATAAGCATTTTGATGGGAAACCATCCATCAACTATCTGTAATATAACCTTAACAGTAGTTCTAGACCCAACTGTAGTGGGCGTGTTGTTCCCCACAAGTAAAAGCCTAACGACAGTCGGAAAAAATTCCATAGAAATGGATGGGCGGGTGACGTCTTCTCAGGAATCTCCTCAGCTGAGTGACGCTACGTCACTCAGCTGAGCTTTATATACCGCACATTAGAGCGGGAAAACAATGACAGCCAATCACAGCTGCTGATAACAACAACAGCAGTCAGGGCGGCCACTCACAGCTCCCCTGACTCTGTAACTAAGCTTACCACAAACGTAAAGGCAGCTTCAACTCTGAGGATACCTCAGAGGATGAATAATAATATCAAAACAATTAAAATATTAATTTTGTCCCAACAGGTACAATAAAACACAGGGGAGGGCATTTTCCCATGAATCCCACCCACTATATCGTTATGTGGGATGCCCATTACAACGTGCAAATTAAAAGCATGAGGGACTGGCTTACGTGTTTCGGGTACTGCGACCCTTACTCATAGCACAATTTACAATGAAGCATGGATGTGTTTTATAGCTACATGACTCAAGTTCGTCACTCCCCCTCCCCATGTGGGACATAATGAAATAGTGCATTTGGACTGCTTTATGAAAGAGAACTTTAGAATTAACCAGTAGGAGGTCCAAAAACTAAACATAACACACAATCTCAATAAATGACCTTATATATTGTAATCATAAGGGTGCCCACTATACATTCTGAAAACTACTGGGTTTACTTTATAAATGTGTTTTATCCCCTATTTCCCCCCCATGTTTATAGTGGCACAAGCTGAAATTCTGTTCCTGATTCTTTGTGCTTGTTCACACATTGCCACCTACAAATCTGATGTCAATGTGAGAATTTCCAATCCAACCAGAAAATTATCTGTTAATATGGCATCAGAAAAATCATAAGCATCATAAATTATTTTCAATTGATGCTATTATGATAAAATTAGATTCAAACATATAGTCAAAAAGCAATGCTAACAATATTGCAATTTATCATTAATATAAATACATTAGTTCTTTTTTTATACAACATCCAAACTGCTGGATTCCACTATTTGCAAGATTGCCCTCCTCTCAGACGGGGATTTTTCCTTGCACCAGATTTATATGGGAAGGTGAAGTGAAGAGCAATTAAGGTGAACTGAACACCCTTTTTTCTTTGCTAATAATCAGACCATGTCCCTGTACAGTCAGACACATCCATTACACAGTACATAGCAGGGACACATATATAAAATTATCTCAGCACAGGAGATGTGGTATGATCAGACCATGTCTCTCTATGGTCAGACACATTCATTACACAGTACATAGCAGGGACACATATATAAGATTATCTCAGCACAGGAGATGTGGTATGATCAGACCATGGCCCTGTATGGTCAGACACATCCATTATACAGTACATAGCAGGGGCACATATATATAAGATTATCTCAGCACAGAGATGTGGTATGATCAGACCATGTCTCTGTACGGTCAGACACAGCCATTACACAGTACATTGCAGAGACACATACATAAGGTTATCTCAGCACAGGAGATGTGGTATGATCAGACCATGTCCCTGTATGGTCAGACACATCCATTATTCAGTACATAGCAGGGACACATACATAAGATTATCTCAGCACAGGAGATGTGGTATGATCAGCCCACGTCCCTGTACATTAATAATATGATGAAGACTGGCACACCTGCATGTTTAGGTGCTAGCTAGAAAATAACAATATATAATAATAATGATCTGCTGCACACTTAACAGAATGACTAAAGGATATATGTGTGGTATATAGGAAACTAATGCAACTTTTGAAGAGGAAAATGAACACTACAGAAACTGCTTCAAGGCATAATATGAAATATGAGAATCTTAGTTGATGCATTGGCCATTGCATGTAAGACCGGTAACCAGCTTCAAGGTGTTCTCATGTATACCAGTTCCCTATCTCCCTTACCTTATGCCTCCGTCTGTGGTACAAATGCATATGAGGGTATAAGCCTCTGAGTGCAATTTAACACCTACGTGTATGGGTGTGGTAGGAAGCTTGACTAAAGCAAGATGATGGAAAACATGATTCAATTCAGCGAGGCTACCGGGGGAAGGGTGCTCAGTCAAAAACAGTAACATTGGCTTACATGCAGAGGAAAATTGTACAATTTTTTTTAGATAAGTGTGTGAACATGGCTTTATTGAGACATGTGAGAGCTGTAGTAACCATCAAGTTAACACAGCTTTATTGAGACATAAGGGCTGTATTAACCACCAAGTTAGCGCATTTTTAGGGGAAGGGTTTTATTGAGTGTGATGTTTTTCCAATTATAAATAAAAGTATTTGCATTTATATACCAAGAATGGTGTAGAGATTGCCGTTTATCTTTACCTGGTTATTATAGCGCATTATTTATACCCCACAGGAAAACTTAAAAATACAAATGTTTCAAAAAACATGTCAGATTTCCTTTTTTTCTCATTACACTCCAAAAATGTTTATTTATTATCAATTACGTATACCCAAAAATAATGGCAATAAAAAAGAACAATTCATGGCTATGCACACACGGCCATTGATTCTCTCATGCAAGAGTATTAGGCTGATTATGCAAATGACACTTAATGTTTTATCAGAGTTTGAGCCAAGTATCATTCATGCATGTGATAATTGAAGCACAGATGACTTAGGCTGGTTTCACATCACATTTTGATCCAATCCGGGGCTGTCCGTTGTGCAGCCGCACGCAGCTGAAGCTGCTGATGATTCTGGACCGCGGCTCGCAGGGAGTGAGCCGTGATCTTGAAATAACAGCGGCGTGCGGCCATAGGTATCTGGTTCCCGGATCCTCCCAATAGCTGCCATTCGGCTCCTTCCGGCCCCATAGGCAAACTATGGGGCTGAAATGTGATCCGGGCCTATCCGGTTCTCATCAGACCGGTCCGGATCAAAAAAAACGTGATGTGAAACCGGCCTTAGTTTCCTCATTTTCTTCTTTGTCTGTGTTGACATATATTGGACTGCACTAAAATGACATTTGAGTGCAGTCCGTGGTTTTGCACCCGCCCATAGACTTATATGGATGTGCACTATTCAATATATGCTGCCACTCTTAGCATGCAGCGATTGTTTTACTCTTGTTGATTTGGCATGAGAAAAAAGTTCCAGTCGGCATGCCTTCTAGCATAAGATTGGCCCTGGTGTTAGCTGACAAAGCATCGGATAGCCCTCAGCTGTGTTATACTCCAGCGTAAGTGCAGCCTCTCAGGCAAAAAAATGTAATGTGCTAAATTTCTGGAAAAAATTATACAGGGTCTACAAATATGTTAAATATAAAAAGAGTTTTACAGAATAAAGTACATTTGCCCTGAATAAAATGTTATTCTTTAGGTAAAAAATAGTAAAAACACAAATAACAGGTGGCGCAGTGGCTCAAGTGGTTAGCACTGCAGCCTTTGCAGCACTGAGGTCCCAAGGACACTAAGGACAAATCTGCAAGGAGTTTGTATGTTCTCGCCGTATTTACGTGGGTTTCCTCCCACATTTCAAAGACATACTGATAGGATGTTTAGATTGTGAGCCCCAAGAGGGACAGCAGTACTGAGGTATGTAAAGTGCTATGGAATTAATAGCGCTATATAAATAAATAAATAAATATTATTATTATTATAATAACAGTGGGAGAATTGCTTCTCAGGTGGCACTCGCTCATGAAGAAATATTAAATATGGCTTGATTGAAAAATTAAGTATTTATAATTCTTAGAATGTAATGAGGAAAAATAATAAAAAATACTTGATTCCTTAAAGTCTAAATGTCATTTCATTTAAAAGAAAATGAAGAAAAAAAACCAATACTGCACTGTTTGTTAATGATTGGTCAATTAACAGCTTAGATAATGCTTTTTTGTGCCATGTAACTTATTTTCTCAACTTTCTTTGTGCGCCTTTAAAAACTGCATTTTAGGGCTGTGTGGGCATGGTTACCATCTGCCAGCACTGGGTGTGTATTTCCACAGTTTCTGAGAGCAGATTGTTAACAGAGATCATGACTGAGCTGTGTGGAGCCAGATGACAGTTTAGAGAGGTTTGTGCCAAGGAAAGGGCAGAGGAGTTTGCACTGATCCTGACATTCTGACATTGCTCAGCACTGTGCTGTAGCCTGAGGTAATCTGATACATTGTCACCTCATTAGCATCAGTCAAGACCTTGCACAGTGTAGACCATGCCCTCTCCCTTATATGGTTATGTGTGATGATGGATCTTACTAAGGTTGGACATATGTCTGCTTTAGACACAGTCCAGTGGGGACACCTTGTGGAAGGTTTATGAATGGTTTTCCACCAGATTTCACGTATAAAGTATATTTGAAAGTTTATTAAAATCACTGGCTGTACATCATTATTAAATAAAAATTTAAATGGTGGTTATGCTTTGAGGCCAAGTTCAGGCAATCATATGTAAAATCTTTCATAAATGCAATACGGGTAATCCGTTTTTGTTTGTACATCAATGACATGAATGGGCCACTTTCATCTGATTATTTTTTTCACAATGACACTTGTTTCATGAGAAAAGACTGTCAGCTGAACAAGCCTATTAAATAACATTGGTCAATGTGCCCACATTCAGATAACATGCTCCCTTTACCAAACCCTAAGGGTTCCTTTACACGTCGCAACATTGCATGCAATTTCACTTGCAACTTACTGGTTGCAGTGAAATCATGGAGACATTGTTACATTTGTACACAGCAACAAGATAGAACAATGTGTCCATGATTTCACTGCAACCAGTAAATTGCAAGTGAAATTGCATGCAATGTTGCGACGTGTAAAGGTACCCTTAGGGCCACTTTACACACACCAACTTATCTGTCCAACTTCTGACCAACTTACTGGTTGCAGTGAAATCATGGACACATTGTTCCATTTGTACACAGCCACAAAATGGAGCAATGTGTCCATGATTTCACCGCCACCAGCAAGTTGGTCAGAAGTTGGACAGATAAGTTGGTGTGTGTAAAGTGGCCCTAAGACCTTGAATACCATGCCAAACCAATTTTACATCTTTTTGACTTGCACTTTTTATATTTAATCCTGAAGAAGAGCCTGGTTCAGTCCTGTGAGGCATATTTTTACCTGTTCATTTTAAATCAATGAGGTTTCCTTTACATTGGTTTCATATATCCTTCTTTTTTTCATATGTGTAAAATGGGCTGTGTTATTTTCATTGTGATGGACCCATATTTGTGTGTCAGTTTTTACAATCCATGTTGCATCTGTTTTTCATAATTACTATTAACAAAATCTTGGATAATATCCATATGCTATACACTTTATTACATGGAGCCATTGACCTTCATTGGCAATTTTCATCCACAACATTGATTAATGTAGGACATGTCTCTGTTTATTTTTGCAGACAACTTGTGAAACAAAAAAAAGGACGTGAAAAGGAACTTTCATTGTAATGGGTTTGTGATCTACCCATAAAAATAATGGATAGCCCATGTACCAAAAAAGGTATGTGTGAAACTGGACTTAGAATCCATTCAGAAGAGCTTATTATATGCTCATGTGATGTCCTTGATAAAATTGCATAGTACACTTAGGCAATAGCAATAGGTCTATGGTTGTTTGTCATTCACTCTCTATTTCTATACCTTAGTATATGAGTGTGTTGAGCCCACTGGGACGAGGGTACTCGGTACCGGACCGGGTCTTTACTGGGGAAGTCACGGATGGTCCTGGTCTGGACCGTGTCCCGGGCCCTGGCAAATAAAGGGGAATATTTACAGGGGATTGTCAGTCGTGACGCCACCCACTTGATGCGTCCAGTGATGGGGGCCGCCGCTGCTGCAGAACCTCCGGCTACGATGGGATAGCAGCTTAGGTGGTATAGTTCCAGTGGGTAGAACTGTGTTCCCTGGGGCAGTAAGGGTTAAGTCTATTGTGGAGTGTGTAGCACACTTACTTTGCAGACGCTGCAGGGATCTCTCCTCCTGGCTGGTGCTGACAGGCTGTGTCCTGTATGGAGAGAATCACTTTCATGCAGAAACACAAGGGAAGCAGTTCCAGGGTTTTCCGTGTTTTACTCTCAGTTGTTCAGACAGTTCACAAGTCATTTGCAGTTCTTACACAGTTCAAGTACAGTTCTTAGTACACGGGCACATTCTCCCTCTCCGGGTTCCCTTTCCTCCCTGCAGCCAGGCCTCTCTCTCTGTGACCCCCTTACACAGTCTGCAGTGTCCTTTCCGGGCTATTACAGTCTCCGTCTCCACGGGTGTGTGTGAAACGCTGGACAGTATAGCGGTGACTCGGGCCCCTGTGGGTCCTTAGTTTGTCACTGAGCTGCCTGTCCTTTGGGTAGGGATCTCAATCTGGAACTAAGACCCCTCGTCGTGTTGTTTGGGGATGCCGGGTAAACTACGGTCCCCTCTAGAGCCGACACTCTACTTCAGCCCAGCCTCCAGCAGTCCTCAAGCCTGAGGCTCTACTAGGCTCCTTTCTCTCTGTGTCTCTTGGTATATAGGAGGGCTACTCCGCCTGCAGTCAGTTGCTTTAGCTGTAGTTCTAGGGCCCCAGGTTACACCGTCCCTCTTGGCTCTCTCACACTCCTGGGGATCCGGCTCTGGATAGGTTTCTCTCTCCTCTGGCTCACACTGGCTCAGTACAGATTCTGCGTTCCTTATGCCCTCACTCTTCCAGGACGTGTGACTCTCTCCTGCTCAGCTTCAGCTCAACCTGCTGCTGTTCTCTGGCCTGTGCTCTTCAGCTTCTGGTCTTTACAGCTCGGCACCCTGGGCCTACTGAACACCTTTCTCCTCCCCCTTTCCTATATACTGTGGAGTCACCAGACTACGGGTGTGCCCAACCCACTCCTCTAAATCCACCACCCCTCAATCTCATAGAGTCTCTAATCTCAGGGCTGGATGTTGCCTTCTCTTACACGTGGGTTATGTGGGCTGTGAGGGTGTTGGTGTGCAACAAGTGTCCTACCTGCCTGGCTGCAGTTCCCTTTGTGGCCTCCTGGACGCAGGGGCCACAAGTGCCCAAAGGAATTTGGATTCCATAAGGATCAGTTTTTACTTGCATTGCATCAAGTTTTCTCAACGTTGGCCTATAAAAAAAAACCATGAAAATCGGACAGCACACTGATGGCATCTGAGTGCACCAAGATTTTTTTCCATTGAGCCACAGACTTGCACTGGGAACTTTGATTCATGATTTCGATTAAACTAGGACATATATCTGTATTTTAGCCACTCTGTCTGCAATAATACATGGACATGTAAACAGTTACATAGACTATAATATGTAAAAGTTCTATCTGTGAATCTATGAAAAACATGGATCGTACTCATTCATAAAATCATTGACATCTGATTGATCCCAGTGGTACTAAGCAACCTAAATCACATGTTTGTGTGCCATTGCTTGGGAGTGAGCATACCATGAAAGAGAGCTTCGCTGTACCATTAGACACTTTTATGGGCAGACAGGAAGGAATTAATAGGTACACTGCACTGTCACTGTATATTATTTGGGTTGGATGGATTGTGCCCTTTGGTTGTACCTCTGCCGTTCTACCGTTCCTGACAGTGTTTTGCTGAAATGCCATGTTTTGTATCTTCCTTGGTATTGTGCTTGCCAAGGCTGGGATTACTGACCAGGTCCTGTTCGGGAAGGTTGTGCGTGTATTTTAGGATTTGTTGTGACCCTACCTCGGCTTTGCGTGTGGTGTTCCACTGGGGCTTGGGTGTCAGGAGTTGTTCACTGGGGAAATCGTTACGTTTATGCATGGGAAGTCGTGTGCCGGACTGTGGTGAGAAATCCCGGAGGATACAAGCCTGGTATCTTTCCTTTACTGATGGATTGATGATGCAAGGTGCTCGGACTGGGCCATGTCTGGTTGCCGGACTAGCATTACCCATGCTGTGGTTGTTTCCCTCATGTGCCTTGGTCGTTAACCCTCGTCCAGCTTCATTGGTCCTTCCGAGGTTGTCGGCTACCATGGGTGCAGGCTTTTGGCGGGTGGCCCCCTGATTCAAACCGTGTTGCTGCGCTCTTCCCCGTTCACCCGGATTCTCGGGCGTACCCTGCTATTGAGTTTACTGTCGCCCGCCGTGGTTTCTTTTATGTGGCAGGGAGAGATTGCAATCCTCTGCCCTCTGGATTTAGCTGCCGGGACTTCAGTACCCGAACAACCACTGACTCCGGCGTCCGGTTTCTAGCGCTTTCCTCTGGGGCGAGCTCGATCACAGCTCCACTCCCTGGGTTCACCTTGACTTATCTCTTCTTCCTTCTCACTAGCTTTCCACTGTCCTGGGACAAGCTCCAACCGGCTCCAGTCCCCAGGATGTCTCTACTGTTCTCTCAGACTTTCTCTCCTGACGTTCTGCCTAACCCCTCACCCGGGCCAAAATTTACAGGAAAGCTCCCCTAAAACCGGGTTCAGAGCTCACCACTTTCTGGTCTGGAGTCAGGACAAGTGTTAGATGCAGGTGCTACCTGACAAGGGGACCCCTTCTTGCTTCCAGGCATGACATCATTCCCTGTGAGGGAGGCAATGTGGCAACCGGACTCCTGAGGTGCCACATTGGCTCTGTATGGCCCTGATAAAATTAGTAATTAAAAATAGTTATAATAATGTGCATAAATGAGAGACTCATGGCCACTTTCAACACTGAACCTTTTATCAGTAGTCAAACAAATGTTGCATACTGCATGAATAGAACTAAAGTGAAAAAAGGACAAAAATACAAGGTTAAAATTACTGAGAGAAGAAATAAAAATGAATTATTGTAGCAGATCCTTGAAGTACAAGGGCAAATAGGAATTGATTTAACCACTCTATTTTGATTCTAGAATGTTGCCCTAGTCATCTGACTGTTGTGACACTACTTACCATTTATATTTAATGTATAAAAGTGGTTCATCTGTTTAAAAGGTATGACTGAGACTAGAGAGAAAGGTCTGGTTGTTTCCAACAATGGCACCTCTCTTGTCCATAAAAGCAAATGTCATCAACCCATCATATGATTTAACGGCATTTTGCACTGCAGTTGTCAAAGATAGTGGGTGAGATAAGTATTGAATACGTCACAAATTTTCAAACTAAATGTTTCTAAATGTGCTATTAACATTAGATTTTCACAAAACAAAGAAATCAAACTATAGATTTTCATAAATGGTGTAATGTGTAATAATGAGAAATAAAACAAAGCGCTGAACACATGAAGAAAGAGAGTCACAAAAGCCATGGAAGGTCATGAGATCAGCTGAAATCTATCAGTTATTAGAAAGCAATCCTTGTACTTTGCGAAGGATCGGTCAGGCTGGTTTCACATTGCGATATTTTCCTGTTTGTGGGGATCCTATTTTTTGCAGGACCCCATGGACAGGAAAGGACAGGATCGGATGTGGCCTCCATATGCCATTTCTGTGTCCGGGTCCGTGATTTTCACAGATCCACACACAGAAAGAGCTGGGAGGAGGCAAGTGGGCACTTTCACTTTCGCAATGTATATACATACATTGCAGAAGTGAAATTAACTAAAGCAAGTGTTAAAAATTAAAAAAAATTATCCTCACCTCTACAGCGTGTAACTGCAGTCATGTGACTGATCAGCTGATTCGGTAGCCCCACCCTGCCAGGTCCTTAAGCCCTTGGAACTAGATAGAGCACGGCGTAGAGGTGAGGATATTTTTTTTTATTTTTAACACTTGCTTTAGTTAATTTCACTTCCGCAATGTATGTATATACATTGCAGAAGGGAAATTACACAGGAACAGAGCAGTTTTAGTGTACTGAGCATGCTCAGTACACTGAAATCGGGTCCGGGAAACGATCCAATGTTTTCCTGGACCCACGCTCCCTAGGCCCCCATGTTAATTGCCGCGGACTGGGTCGGATACGATTCTGTCCAATTTGGTCCGCTGTGCCCAAAATCGGAGCAGTCTCCAATTCTGGGTACAGCAAAAAATCGGACATAATCAGATCAGTGACAAATCGGATGACAATAGAGCACTAATCCAAGCTCATAGGGATACATTATGGCCAAATCGGATCCGTGGCTGTCAGTTTTACAATGGACATCCACGGATGGTCAAAAAAACACAATGTGAAACCAGCCCTAATGGGTTAATTGAAGCAAACATACTGATGGCATTGATTACAGAAGAAATTCTAAATTATTGAAGGCTTCAGGGTGCACTGTCGGGCAATAAACTGGAAGTGGAAAGAACATAATTTCACCATAAACAGGCATGACCAGGTGGTCAAAAGACAATTTCAGACATAGAAGTGAAAAAAATTGTTAGAAGAGTTGTCCAAGATACAAGGATCACCTGTAAAGAACTACAGAAAGACCTGGAATCAGCAGGTATGATTGTTTCAAATTAAACAATAAATTACAATCATCCCCCATGGCCTGTATACATGATAACCATGTTAGGGTGCCTTCACACTGTGGTCAGATCCAGTCCGGGGCTGTCAGGGTGCCTATTGGGCCGGATGGAGGCCCTATGCCTATGGGGCCAGATGGAGCCAGATGGCAGCTATCTGCCATCTGGCTTCCATCTCAACGGAAGAATCCAGGAGAAGTGGGATTTTTCTCCTGGATACAAAAACATTGCTTGCAACATTTTTGTGTCTGGGGAGACCAATCTCCCCATAATTGGCGTCTCCCGGATTCCACCGGATTCCCCAGATCCTCCTGGATTCCCCCAGATGCTTCTGGGTCAATCCGGCGCTCCCTTAACATGGTAGCCTATGGGGCCGGATTGCCCCGATCCGGGAAGATCCGGGAACCGGACACCTGCGGCTGCACGCCGCTGTTATAATTCAGGACCTCGGCTAGCTCCCTGAAAGCTCCTGACAACCCCAGACCAGATCTGACCGCAGTGTGAAGGCACCCTTAGACTCCATTGCCAAATAAAAAGCATGTTCAAGGGCAATTAAGGTTTGATCAAAAAGATTTAGACAAGCCTGTGAATACTGGGAGAATATAGTCTGGTCAGAAGAGACCAAAATTCAACTTTTTGAATGTCATAATACACACCATGTTTAGTGGACAAAAGGCAATGCACATTATCTCCAAAACAGTGAAGTTTGGATGTGGGAACATTATAGTGTGGAGCTGTTTTCACCATATGGCACTGGCAAATTTCATATAATTGATGGAAGGAAGAATGTTAATGATGAGGGAGCACTAAAATGCTCAAGTGCTCAATACTTGAATCGAGCACGTCAGATGCTTAGAGGGTCTCAATTCACATAACGAGTATAATGCATGGGGAAGACACCTGGATGCAACACAGATTACCAGGTCATTACTGGGAACACTATCAGAGTAGTACATCAAAGCCTATGCGGCAATGCAAGACTGCAAGACTACCAAAAATTGGAAGGAAGAAGAATTCTGATAAGCACTATATTAAACATGAAGGAGGGCCTCATGTACATTCAGCTAAAATTGCTGGGTAGTGGAACTCCTAGACTCATAAAGCCTATGTACTAAGTGCAACGGCTGCCAAAAATTAGGAGGTATTCCAATACACCATGAAAGACACGTAGAGCACGGCCTCATAAAATATTGTTTCCCCATTATTAAGGTGTGGAACTCCTAGATTAGTATAAACCATATGCACTATGTGCAAGTACTGCCAAAAATTAAAAGGAGGTACTCCAGTACACCATGGAAAACATGTAGATGAAAGCCCTAGAAAGATATATTTTTTTCTCATTATTACTACGCGAGTTTCCTTAGGTTTACTCGTAAGGAATAGCGAGTACGGTAGTACATTCACTTTCACAGTGTATCTATATACACTGCGAAAGTTAAATAAAAGTTAATAAAAGGTGCTAAAAATAAAAAAACATACTCACCTATCCGATGGCTTTCCCAGGATACAAAAAGAACACATCCGATGGCCTGCCAGGACCTTAAGTCTGATGGCCAATCATATGGCCGGTAGCGATCAGGTGGTGTGTGACTTCACATACCACCTAATCGCTACCTGCCATCTGATTGGCCATCAGACTTAAGGTTGTAGCAGGCCATCGGATGTGTCCATTTCGTGTCCCTTGACAGCCATCGGATAGGTGAGTATGTTATTTTTTTATTTTTAACACCTTTTATTAACTTTTATTTCACTTTCGCAGTATCAATATATACACTGCGAAATTACTCGCATTTCCCATTGAGTTGTATTGGACTCACTACTCGTTACGAGTATAGCGAGTCCAAATATTTCACTACTCGCTCATCCCTAGTTCTTAGTTGATGTGATTATGTGCCGCCCTGTGCAGGTAAGCCACAGAACCAACTAGTTCACAATGGGATTTCCACAGCTGAGACCCACAGATACACACAACACCTTCCACTCCAGGCCTGTAGGGGGAAACCCCCTGGTTGCTGTTAAGCCAGATTCCCTATAAATACAGGCGCTGGGGGTGGAATTAGCCAGAGTGTGCAGTCACTTGAAGAACTGTGAAGTTCAGCTCAGAGCTAGTGAGCAGAACTGGATACTGGCCCGACACCAGTGCACGCCAGAGCCAGTGTGAGGTCCAGAGAGTGAGGATAACAGGCAGAGGCGAGGAACACTCTAGACAAGGGCAGAGGAGCTATACCGTCTCACCCCACCATAACACCGGTCACTGGAGACCGAGTCTGCAGACAGGGAGAGAGAGACCATCCCAGCAGAGAATCCAGAACACCATGGAGATTTAGCTTCCCGGACACCCGCAGCACCCACATTTGAGAGCCAGGGAGCGGTAGCCCAGAGAGAGAGTCCTCAGTGCAGCAACATGGGTGTTAAGACATGGAGGATCAGGACTGGTTTCACGCCAGCCAGGCTTCAGGACAAAGCACAGGACAAGAGAGGCCTACACCTCACTCAATGTGGAAGTCCCAGAGTGCAGCGTTCATCCCTGGACGTGTACCGGTTTCTATCAGTAAAGGTACTGAAAGAGACTTTTGTGTGTGTGTCCATCATTCCAGCCCCACACCACCACAACTACGCTGCCCTTTTCCACTATTCCTACTTCCAACAACCCAGGAAAACCACCCTACCTGTAGGGAGCTACAACACCAACCACCACCTGACCCCCCGTACTAGTATGCCTGAGCCCCAAGTACCCAATCCCTTGGTAGCGAGTCATTTAAAAACCTGATCAAGTGTATAGTACCTATAAAACAGGATTCAGACAGGAACATGTCCGACATGGACACACTACAGGAAGGCTGTGAGTCTTGTATATAAAAAGCCATCTTCTGCAGAGTATCCATGTCGGACATCTTCCTTTCTGAATCCTGTTCTATAGGTACTATACACTTGAGCAGGTTTTTAAAACACATCAGCTGGGGACTGCTATGACAAGGGTTACCTTGAATATTGGTAGAGCGGCTTACGTTACAATTTTTGCAAAAAAAGTATCAACTAAATATCCTGTTTTTTAACACTTTTCTATCAGCACTTGCTCCTTACTTTATTTATTACAACAGAGTATTATTTTTTAAACATTTGCTTTACTGGTTTTTGTTATTCATTATTTTAACATAGTAGACTAAAAAGGAGTCAACAGCAGAATTTTGGGTAACATGTAAGAACAGTCCCATGTACCGTAAGTAACAACAAGAACCATGTTCTGGATAACAAGTGAGGAGAAACTTTAGTCCTCAGGCACAGAAGTCTTCTATTCAGGGAATCCCAGGAATTCCTCATCACTGCTGTAAGAGTCTAGGAGTCTAGGAAGCTCAAGTCTTCACAGTCATTAGTGTCACTTTCTCCACTGTCCTCATAAACCAAACCATCTTCGGTGCCATCTAAGGCATTGCTAATCCCACATTTCTTGAATGAACATATAACTGTTTCATCCTTCACAGATTGCCATGATGTTTTCACCCACTCACAAACTTGAGTGATAGTGGACCTCTTCATATGTCCAGTTGGTGTCAGGTCATGGTTGCCAGCAGCCATTCATTTATTCCACTCTTCTCGCATCGAGAGGTTGCATCTGGCTCGTAAACCCCCTTGGAATTACCATTAGATGGGTGTTCACTTAGGGTACTTTCACACTAGCGTTTATTTGAAATCGCGGCAGATGGGGTGAAAAAACCGCATCTGCCGCGATTACCGCATACCGGCTGCACTTGCGGCACGATTGCGGCAAGCCCCATACAATGTATAGGCGGGCTTGTGGCAGGTGCGGCAAGTGTGGTTTTGGCACTTGCGGCAGGTGCAGCCACGAAAAAACCGCGGCTGAACGCCAGTGTGAAAGCACCCTTATTTAAACATCTTTTTTGCGTCTTCACTGATATGTGCTCTGAATTGGTCTAGCACTAACAGGGCTGTTTTTTTTAGAAGGCCTCCAGGACACACTTGTCGACCCACCATCTCATTCTGTTCTCGACCATCCATCCTTTCTCATATACATGCACAACTCCTCGTGGGATAGCTTCTTTGGGCATGTTCTTTCTTTTAAAAATTAACATTGAGTGTCAGTTTCATGCCATTGGCACAGCAGGACAACACAACTGTGTAATGGTTTTTTTCATGTCCTGCAGTTTTGGCACCCTTTGTATCAACAGTCCTGTTGGATGGCACATCAAACGTTAGAGGGACTTCATCCATATTCCCAATCTGGCCTAATTCAAATCCATTTTTCTTTCTGCTGTCAATTACAAACTTATGGAAAGACAGAATCTTGGCTTCATATTATTTTGGCATTTTTTGCGCAATTCTAGTTTTGGGGCGCATAGCAAGGCCACATCTCTTTCTAAATCTGAAGCACCATGATGGTGATCCAGTAAAGTCATTGACGCCTTTCTTTGCAGCAATCCGCTTGGCTTCGCATATTATCATTTTTATTGAAACTGAAAGGCCATTATTTCTGTGGCGTGTGATCCATTCTTTTATGTATGGAGAGCGTTTGTGAACAGCAGTTTTCAGCTCATTCCACAGATTCTCGATTGGATTCAGGTCTGGACTTTGACTTGGTTATCCGTTTATTTTTGAACGATTCTATTGTAGATTTTGCTTTATGTTTGGGATCATTGTCTTGTTGGAAGATAAATTTCCGCCCCGGACTCCAACAGGTTTTCTTCCAGAATGGTCTTGTATTTGACTCCGTCCATCTTCCCATCAAATTTAACCATCTTCCCTGTCCCTGCTGAAAAAAAGCAGGCCCAAACAATGATGCTGCCACCACCATGTTTGACAATGGGGATGGTGTTTTGAGGGTGATGAGATGTGTTGCTTTTAAGCCAAACATATCGTTTTGCATTGCGGACAAAAGTTCGATTTTGGTTTCATCTGAGCAGAGCACCTTATTCCACATGTTTGGTGTGTCTCCCAGGTGGCTTGTGCCAAACTTCAAATGAGACTTTTTATGGATATCTTTGAGAAATGGCTTTCTTCTTGCCATTCTTCCATAAAGGCCAGATTTGTTTAGTGTACGACTGATTGTTGTCCTATGGACAGACTCTCCCACCTCAGCTGTAGATCTTTGTAGTTCATCCAGTGATCATGGGCCTTTTGGCTGCATCTCTGATCAGTCTTCTCCTTGTTCGAGATGAAAGTTTAGAGGGATGTCCGGGTCTTGGTAGATTTGCAGTGGTCTGATACTCTTTCCATTTCAATATAATCGCTTGCACAGTGCTCCTTGAGATGTTTAAAACTTGGGAAATCTTTTTGTATCCAAATCCAGCTTTAAACTTCACCACAACTGTATCTCGAACCTGTCTGATATGTTCTATGGTCTTCATGATGATCTCTGCACTTGAAACAGAACCCTGAGACTATCACAGAGCAGGTGCATTTATACGGAGACTTGATTACACACAGGTGTATTCTATTCATCATTACCAGTCATTTAGCACAACATTGGATCGTTCAGAGATCCTCACTGAACTTCTGGAGTGAGTTTGCTGCACTGAAAGTAATGGGGCTGAATAATATTGCACGCCCCACTTTTCAGTTTTTTATTTGTTAAAAAAGTTTGAAATATGCAATAAATTTCATTCCACTTCACGATTGTGTCTCAGTTGTTGCTGATTCTTCACAAAAAAATTAGAATTTATATCTTTATGTTTGAAGCCTGAAATGGAGCTGACATTGAGATCTATGGGTAGAAATCGCGGTACAATACAGTGATCGAACGGACATGCCGCAGATTTTTCCACTGGAAAATGTGCATCATTTCCGCCTCAGGAAAATCCGCATCATGGGCACTACACTTCGAATTTCCCATAAAATTTGTAGGGAAGGTTCTGCACTGCAAATTTGTAAAAAAAAATACCTAAAAAACAGGGAAAATCGCAGCAAAAAATGCAGGAAATCTGCAGCATATGCATGCAGCCTAAAATTCACATACCAAGTTTCCACTCAAAAACTTCACTCCTTCCCTTCCAAACCCTGCGCCCAAAAATTATTTTCCCACCACAAATAGAGATTGTTGGCATACTCAGGAGAAATTGTGCACCACATTGAACACAACTCAGATTGCATATATAAGAACAAGAGGAACAGGAGTTGAAAAATGATTTGAAACGTTTTTTGCTTTAACAAAGTGAAAGATAAAAGACACTACTTAGAACACTAACACAAACACGTTAAGTGGACTACATAGGAATGCATGGGGAGTACAGACAAAATTGAGGCACACATATAAGTTGGGGGTTATAACCCAAATAAGGCTCTAAGATGAAGGAAACACACAAAAAGTACAACACAACAGTTATAGTAGTTTTAAGTGCAACAGAATACAATGAATCATACCATATTGCACACTCGCCCCTACTTAACCATAAAAGGTTATAATAATAAATCTTTATTCATATAGCGCCAACATATTCCGCTGCGCTTTACAATACAGTGGTTAGAGTACCGAAAATATAATACAGCAAGTAATTACAGTAGAGAACAAATACAGTACAATAATTGGATACAAAACAATAGGCATAGAATCAATGTAAAAAAGAAATTACAATAAATAAAGCAAGAAAGGAAGGTGACTCTGCTCAAAAGAGCTTACAATCTACAACGGGATAGGGATTGCACAAGGTACAGGGACTTATTGCACTAATGGTCCAGGCATCTTGAGGAAATGGGGGAGAGAAATAAGCTTACATGAATGGTCATCAGACAATCTGTGTAGACCTTTTTGGTTTGGTGGAGTTTGTAGAAGAGTAATGTCAAGATAGATAGCCCATTCACTATCTACAGTACAAAGGACTTCTATTAGGGAGTATCATAGGCCGCCTTAAAAAGATGTGTTTTTAGGGATCGTCTGAAGCCATGCAAGTTGTGGATAGTCCTGATTTCTTGGGGTAGAGCATTTCAGAGGATTGGTGCAGCTCAGGAGAAGTCTTAGAGTCGGGAGTGGGAGGATCGGATTAGTGCAGATGTTAGTCGAAGGTCATTTGAAGAACATAGAGAACGGGTGGGGTGATAGACAGAGATGAGGGAGGAGATGTAGGGAGGTGCTGCACTGTGAAATGCTTGGTGGGTGAGAACAAGCAATGTGAATTTGATCCTGTAGTGTACGGGCAGCCAGTGCAATGACTGGCACAGAGCAGAAGCATCTGAGTAACGATTGGCCAGATGAGTGATCCTGGCTGCTGCATTAAGGATGGACTGGAGAGGAGAAAGTCTAGTGAGGGGAGGGCCACTTAATAGAGAATTGCAGTAGTCAAGGCAGGAATGGATTAGGGCCACGGTGAGGGTTTTTGTTGTTTCCATGGTGAGAAAGGAGCGGACTCTAGAGATATTCTTCAGGTGTAAGTGACAGGAGTGGACGAGAGATTGTGTGTGGGAGGAGAAGGAGAGATCGATGTCAACCATAACACCCAGACAGCAAGCCTGCTGCCTAGGCAGTATCGTGGTGCCGCAAACTGAGAGAGAGATGTCAGATTTAGGGAGGTTAGTGGAGGGTGGGAGCAGAAGGAGTTCAGTTTTGGAAAGGTTTTGTTTCAAATAGAGTGGACATGATATTGGAAACTGCAGCTAGACAGTCATTGGTGTTCTTTAATACTGCAGGGTTAAGGTCAGGGGCTGAAGTGTATAATTATGTGTCATCAGCATAAAGATGGTACTGGAAGCCAAATCTGTTGTTAGTGTGTCCAATTGTAGAGAGAGAAGAGGACTGAGGACTGAGCCCTGAGGGACCCCAATAGTGAGAGGAAGAGGGGAGGAAGTTGAACCAGCGAATGAAAGAGCGGTCAGAAAGATAGGAGGAGACAGTGTCCTTTATGCCAATGGAATGCAGCATAGAGAGTAGGAGATGATGGTCAATAGTGTCAAAAGCTGCAGAGAGGTCAAGGAGAATAAGCAGAGAGTGGTCACCATTACGTTTTGCCATCAGGAGGTCATTGGTCACTTTGATAAGGGCAGTTTCTGTGGAGTGAAGGGGGCAGAAACCAGACTGTAATGGATCTTGAAGAGAGTGAGTGGAGAGGTAACAAGTGAGGCAGGAGTAGACCAGGCGCTCCAGGAGTTTAGAGGTGAAGAGGAGATTGGAGACTGGTCTGTAGTTATTTGTGCAGGATGCGTCGAGAGAGGTTTTCTTTAATAATGGAGTAATGATCAAGCGTTTGAAGGAGGAGGGGAAGATGCCAGAAGAGAGGGAGAGATTGAAGATTTTGGTTAGATGAGTGGTGACGACTGGAGAGAGGGACTGGAGTAGGTGTGAGGTAATGGGGTCAGTAGTGCATGTGGTGGGACGAGAGGAAGAGAGGAGCCTGGAGACTTCTTCTTCTGAGACTGGGTCAAATATGGAGAGTGAACCGGAGGAGATGTGGGGAAGAATGGGAGTGGCAGCACTTGGAGGCTGAGAGCTGATTTACTGGCGGATGTTGTCTATTTTCTCTATAAAGTAAGAAGCCAGGTCATAGGCACAGAGGTCAGTGATGGGGGCCTGCACTTTAGGAGTGAGGAGAGAGTGAAAGGTGTCGAAGAGTTTTTTTTGGCTTGTTGGATAGTGAGGAGACCAGGGTGGTGAAGTAGGTCTGTTTGGCAAGGTGTAGGGCAGAGTTTTAAGTTTTGAGCATCTATTATATAATCACGAATGGGATTTTTGCCCCTTTTGAGTCCGCTCACGCTGCGAGTCAATGTCGTCATGTGGATATGCCCGAAGCATTGGCCGCGCAGCGGCCATTGCGAGCAGTTCTAAGGCGACTCGCTATGCCCGCGCAGCGGGCATGGCGAGTCGCCTTAGCCGCGCGAAGCATTGGCCGCGAAGCGGCCATTGCGAGTCAGAGACTCGCTCTGCTAGAATCCCGATGCATGTGCATCGGGCACCCAGCTAGTGAGTTTATAATGGATAAAGTCTCCTGGTTTTCCTCCATAGATGTTCAGCACTCATAGAGCATCGCTGGAGGAATCGAGTTTGTGATGTGAGCCAAGGCTGTTTTGTTCTATGTTTGGAGATTCTGAGGGTGAGGGGCGTTACTTGGTTCAGGGAGCTTCTGAGAGTGTCATTGTAGTGATTTACTGCCTGATCTGGACAGGAGATTGTAGAGATTGGGGACAGTGAATAGATGAGGGAGTCTGTAAGTGCATGAGGGTTAATGGCCTGTAGATTTCTGGATGTATGATAGGTAGGATTGGGCTGTGGTGGTCGAGGGTTAGTGAGTGAGAAGAAGAGAATGTTGTGCTTGGAGAGAAGAGGTGAGTTATCTAAGGAGGAGGTTGAGCAGAGCGGGGTAAAGACCAAGTCAAGGGTGTTACCTTCTTTGTGCATCTCAGAGGTTGAGAGCTGTGAGAGGCCAAGAGAAGTGGTTAGAGATAGGAGCTGGGATGCGGATGGGGAGATGGGGCTGTTTATGGGAATGTTAAAGTCTCCCAGAATAAGGGGTGGTAATTCTGAGGACAAGAAATGCGGGAGCCGCGCGGAGAAATGGTCGAGGAACTGGGTGTGGTGACCCTGCGCGGCGGTATACCACTTCTACTTTGAGGGGGAGGGGATGGAATAGCCTAATGGTGTGGACCTCAAAAGAAGGTAATGAGAGTGATGGGGCTGGGGGAATGACCTGGAAAGTACATTATGGGGACAGGAGGAGGCCAACTCCACCACCATGTCTGTTCCCAGGTCTAGGGGAATGAGAGAAATGTAGGCCGCCATGAGAAATAGGAGGAGGGGAAGCAGTGTCTGAATCCTGGATCCAGGTTTCTGTGAGGGCCAGCAGGTTAAGAGAGCTGGTAAGGAAGTAATTGTGAATCTAA
>JARQOC010000003.1:209421395-209646733 GCA_033576535.1 Allobates femoralis | reverse complement strand
GTTTCGGGGTGTTTGCCTCTTTTTTTTTTAAAAAAAAGAACCCAAACATGCTACTCTGTCTGCAGACAAGATACCCTAGAGCAAGAGGACTTGAGCAGATTATGATAGAGATTTATAGGAAACATTTCAGTCTAATTTTTCATTTCTTGATCTAAAGTTCTGCTCTGCTGTGATGATAGGAGTCCAGTGGGTGGTCTCCTTCAATGGCTGACAGGCTTTCATATATAAATGTGATGCAGAATTGTCAATCAGTGGCACAGTTATGGGCTATGACTTGGTAGATTCACTCTGCCCTTGTCCACCATTCAGTCAAGTGTTTTGTGATACCTGGACCAGGGCAGTCTTCTTCTTTGCCCAGAATCACTTGATAACTTATAATTTTATAAATCCAGACATGGAAATTGTCTTAAAGAGGACCTGTCACCCCCCTGGTGCAAGGCAATCTAAATTCAGCACTGAATGCAGCATGTCTGCTGCATTCAGGGAAGGATTCCCCCATGTGTCTGTGAGCTGTGTACCCCAAGATATAGTCTTAGTAAAACTCACTTTTAGAAGCCATGAGGGCATTCCCTGGTGCAGGAGCCAGCATAATTGACAGGGGCCATTATCTCCCGTCTGCCTCTCTGTGCTGCTTCTGCTGTGCTAGCTTTGCCCTCCTCCTCTCTGTCACTCATCATGCTGCACAGTGCATGCAAATCATTTGTCCTGACGTCAGCTCTAGTTTCCTGCCCTGCTGTCTGAACAAAGCATAAACAGCACAGCAGGAGGTGGCACAGACAGGCAGAGGGGAGAGAATGGACCCCATCAATTCAGCTGGCTCCTGCACCAGGGACTGCCCTCATGGCTTCTAACAGAGAATTTACTAAGGCTATATCTCAGGGTACACAGCACACAGACACATGGGGTACCCCATCCCTGAATGCAGCAGACATGCTGCATTCAGTGCTGCATTTAGATTGCCATGCAGCAGGGGTGACAGGTCCTCTTAAGGGAACCTGTCACCTACTTTATGCCCCCAAACCTATTACTACTTGTCGCTAATGCTTCCTACTACAAGCCTAACCATCCCTGTCTGACCTAATGTGTCCTGTAATCGATGTGAAAAATGCTCCTGGTATGAAGCACAGTCGTGTCATTTCCAGTCCTGCGCAGTGTGGAGATTATTGGGTGTACTCGGCAGCTCCGGAGCATGCACAGTGCGCATTCTGAAGCTGCTGTGTACACCCAATAATCTCCACACTGCGTAGGACTGGAAATGACGCAAGACCAACATGTTATACCAAGAAGAAGACCCAAAATTTCAAACTTTGTAAATACAAAAAGGGGGGAGACAAGAGGCACAATAGTGCCCTATCACTAGTGACACACTGAGTATATTAATAGGTGTACACTCACCTGGCCCAGTTGTGTGACCCACAACTGGTTTATAAGCATTCAGTTTAATGCTGCTGCAGGACCTCCACCAAGCACTCGTACGTGGAAAAATGCTCATATATAGGGAAGATGGTGTGTCACGGTCCGCGCTGCTGTCTCAATGGAATCACAAGGGATGGATGCCTCCAAGAAGTCACAAGGAAGGCAAGGTTCCAAAGCAACGATCTCCTTTATTCACCAACCTATCTGATGAAGTTTAATACCCTGATGAAGGTGCCAGGATAGGTGCCGAAACGCATTGGTGAATAAAGGAGATCATTGCTTTGGAACCTTGCCTTCCTTTTGACTTCTTGGAGACATCCATCCCTTGTGATTCCATTGAGACAGCAGCGCGGACCGTGACACACCATCTTCCCTATATATGAAAATTTCAAACTTGGGATCGTGCCTCTGCATTAATTATCACGCCAAATGATTACAACGGAGCGACGGGTCACATGGAGCCAGAGAAAAAACCCACAGTTTCCGCAATCTTGACTACACCCTGGTTATTAACATAGGAACATGTAAGTTATGAAAGCATTTTTCACAGCGATTACAAGACACATTTAGGTCAGACAGGGATGGAGAGGATGTAGTAGGAAGCTGCAGGGACAGGTAGTAATAGGTTTGGGGGCATAAACGACCTGACAGGTTCCCTTTAAAATTAGGGTAACAACCAATATACTAACAGTGTTCTTCAATGTATCATCAGCATGAACTAAAAGCAGAAATAATGTTTTGCTACTGTGTGTACTTATAATATGCTGTTTTCCACTTCTCTGCATTTCATGTAATAGTTTCTGCACCGTGTAGATTTGCTGTGTTTTTTTCTGCTGTGGTTGCACTATTGACCCCCATCACTTTTATAGAAGTTTCATTGTAGCAACAAGAAGGTTTACTTATAGTACAAATGCTATTTCCTTGGATATAAGTTCATGGATTTTGAATGCACAGTTAGTACTTTATTCTGAAATTTGGATGACTTTTCTGGTGAGGTTAGAAAGAGCTGGAAATTTTGCTCCAACATAGGCCTGAAAACACACCATTATTAAAGGGGTTCATCACATAAGGACAAGTACTCTACAAATATGCAAGAGGACAAATGATAGAATAGATTGGACCCCCAATCCTCAGATAAAATCTGCCAAAGAAGAATGACTACTGCCTTGGCGGACAATGCCAGTCTAGTATTGCTTCTATCAACTGTTAATGAACCTCAATGAATATGTCATTTAACTTGTTATTGCCAAACCATACTTTACAAAGCAGATCAGGTGATCGTCGATCTCAGAGCGAGATCTGTAATGATCTTTTGATCATTGGGCAACCTGTATGTTATTTTTAGGATAATTGAGTTTGAGAAATGCTGTTGTGGTCTCTGTTCTGCTGTTCTAATGGAAGCGCTGTCCTGCGGCATACACATATGTGAGATCATGAATGAATGATGGAGTTTATTATGACTTGTATGACACGGCATATGTGTACTTTGCTGCTCGGATAAAATGGACTGGCATAGCTGCTCCTCTCTTCTCCTGAACAAATGACTTTGTGTACTTGCACCAAAGCTATTTGGATGTCAAGCCTCCCTAGAGAGTGCAATCCTGCAGTTCACACAAAATAAAGAGGTTGTTTTTTTTATTATCCACCGGCAGGTTAACCCTTACCCCTTTTTCTACTGTGTTCTCTGTTATTTGGCAAATAATGACAGCTTGTGAAATGTGACTTAATAGCTGCCGAGTAAATAACAGAAGGGATAGTCAATAAAATTAATACCTATCCCTAAATTATTCATTTTAATTACGCTTTTAGTGGTTGCGTGAATTTGCAAGTATATATATCTCCATCTCTTTATAGATGCTCTGCAGCTGCCAGCCCAATCTCTGCTGTCATTGCCTGGCATGACCTGCAGATGGTGCTCTTGTCACATAAATGGAATATGGGATGTCTGTCAGTCTTGTTATTGCTGTTTACCTTGGCCAAACTTGCATACTGTTACATTTCTAGCAGCTTCGGTTTTATCCTGTGCTTGACAATAACTTATTCTTTTAAATGCAATGAAACGACAGATTTAGGCCAGTTAAAGCACTGGAATGGATATGTATTAAATTGAAGCAGGTTTCTTTTTTTAGTCAGATGGTAGGCAATCTGGGAGCGCTCGGCACTGTAGGGTTACTTCTGGCAATTTGCTTTTAGCAAGCGGCAGAGCAGCCAGCTAGTGCTGTTATTGCCGGCTGTGTGCGGTTTCTTGATCTTAGTACTCGGCACTGTGCAATCCGAAGCTCTGAATGCAGACAGAGATCACTTGCCAGCAGCGACCAAACATAGTCAATGAAATCCTTTGTGTTTTTCCATTATCGGCAGTCATTCTCTTGAATGCACAAGAACCCACATGACGGTTTGATTTATTAACACTTTTGTACAGTGACATTTTTGGGCTTGACTAGCCAGACCTCAATAATTTGATCTTTGGATGGTGACCAGCCTTCTGATGGCCCGTCAAATCACATTAGCTCTGGGAGACATTTAATTGGCTCTTTTTGCATTGGTTACAAGGGCATAGCTAGAAAATCATTGCCTTCTATTGTAAAAGTGTGATACTACTCCTATCAGTGAAATCAGGCTTACTCTTGAAGCTCTGTATCATTTCAAGCCTATGTGAATGTCGCCTATACTTGACTTTTTTGCCATCTTGATCACTGTGCAGTCGTGTTGTAAACCCCAAAATAAAGCTGTCATAGACATCATGAAAACTGCATGTCTATGGTGGTCAGAATATAAAGGCAGTATTGTGTAATCAGGGTAATTTAATGGGCTATAACATGTACGTGCCTTCTAACAACTGCTACAAAATATAGTAGTTTAATTTTCAGAGGAATTTATATTCAAAGATCAAGGTCAAAGTTGCTCTTTGGATATTGAAGCAATGAAACCACGAATATTTTCGCTGATAAAAAAAATGTATATCATCAAAGTATAGTAGGAATGAAAAAAAGAGTAGCCTATGTATATAGCAATTACAATAATGAACAATTATTGCTTACTACCTTGAGGCGTTCTGCTGTTCACAGACCAGCAAGTGACCACTCCGGGACTTTGTAATGCTGTGCAAATCTAGATGGAAAATTCACTGAAACTTTGAAAACTGTTGATTGTATAGTCAGGTTGTGGTGATACTGCACCATTTTAAGGTTTGAGGAGTGCTAAGTCTGGTAGGTCACACCTCTCTGGCAGAAATCTGCTCATTCGGCACAGCTGACCGCTATCGGCTGAATCTTCACACAACGCTTTGGCTAATTGCAGCACCAGTTTGTTTCACAACTGCAGCTGTATAATCTGTCTGTATTCTGATTGGTTGGGTCACCTTTATTGTATATTGAATTAAACATTTGAGTTGATAAAAAAATAGAAGATTGATTGCATACTGAAGAGGTATTCTTAGGTTTCTAACCCTTGTCTGGCACCATATGCCAATGTGACCCTCAATCAGATTGCATACATAGTGATTTTTTTTTCATGGTACCAGACAAGGGTTAAATTGCTTTAGTTAGCATGAAAATAAGCAAGTTTGCAATTAACAACAGATAGAAAAAGGCAAGTCATAGGACCACAACTACCGATCCACAAAAAAAACAAGAAAAATATATAAAGACCATAGACTAGAACCAAGAAAAATATATAAAGACCATAGACCAGAACCTAGAAAACAAAGGCTGTGATGTATATTCATAGTTAACAAAATAAAATAATAATATTAAATATCCAACTATTTATTAGAAAACTCAGAGAAAAAGAATGATTAATTTGAATAACATCTATGCATTAGCTATGTGACCAATCATAAACATTGGTGACAGTAACAAGAAGACAGCCTAAGTGCTAGAGCACAAGGATTTAAAGGGAATCTGTCAGTAGGTTTTTGCAGTGTAATGTGAAGACAACATGTTGTAAGGGTTAACACAAGGTTTCCAACCAGGCATCTCAGCACATTGTTGTTGTTTACCTGCAATGTTTGCTTAGCACCAGTATCTTATGATTTATGGGACACACCAGCATGTGAGCTCAAGTCTGGCATGACCCCCACTGTGATTATCAGAATGCTGTCTACATAAATGTACATAGAGACCTTGGGGTGGGTGGGGGAAGCTCTTTCAGCTCTGCTGCATGGCTAAATCTAAAAACTTTGATTGTGTCAGAATCGTCGCATCCAGCAACCTAAATGATACATTGTTGGATTCATGGTCTTTTTATCTATAATACATAATGCTGCCCTCAGATGAGGTAACAAAAACTGGCTGACAGATTCTCTTTAAATAATGTCAGAATCCTGTAAAAAAATAACTTCTCCTTCACCAAACGAGATACACATCAAGGGCTTAATATTCTCCTGAAATTAGAATTTCCTGTAATCCACATTACAGGAAAGGGGTTAATGCCAAATATCCAGCCAGCTCTCTCCAGACCAATTATTTCTATATAGCAGTTAGTTTGCTCACTTCCCACCTCTCAGCTCCTTAATGGGAACTAACCAACAGGGCTAAGGGCTATAAAGTGAAGCTAGTGCCTTACAGGCACTGGGATACTGAGCGCAATCATACCTTTACCTCAAAGATTACATGTTTGATTGCAGAGAAAAGTATGATCAAACACCGGGAAAACAGTGCAGCACATTTGCATAAGAGCAGCAGAATGTCAATAAGAAGGGCTGGGTTTCTTTGTATTACTCCCCTGTGGGCTCTAAGCCAAACCCTCCCCCCTCCCTCTTTCCCTCCTTGTCAGTATATACCAGGCACATTAGATCTGACATCAGCGCATGGTGATAGCTCCTATGTGCTAATTACTACCTCCCTCCTGTGTCTCCAGCTTCTCAGGCTTCCTCTGACTGCTTCTTCTCTGGTTGTGTGTGATCAGGCTGTCACAGACCTGTGACTGTGAGGAGAGAGCTGAGCTGGGGGCGCACAGATGGGAGGAGTGGAGCCTACATTGTGAAAGGCCCTACCATTGGCAACTTTTAGAGATGTTCTCCTATTATGGCTCTCACAGACCTGAGCCCTGTGCTTGTTCATATGCCCTGCTGTCTGTATGTAAAAAAACTGTTAGAACAGTACACACTCCAGAACAAAAAATTGTAAACTGAATGTGTTGCAGCAGAACTCATGCTGAGCTTTATAGTTCTACTAATATAGCTGTTCTGCTTCTCCCCATAACTATCACTCAGAGAGGAGAGCCCACCATCACAGAAACCAGCAAATAAGGAGATCCAAAGTAAGACGTTTCCAGCGAGGACACACAGGGTCAGATGAACTAAAACAAGTAGACCTTATTTCCCCATGTTAAACATCATCCAGCAGACAGTTGAGTAGCCCCAGGAATAGGAAGAATCCCACACGTTTTTACTTTAGAGAGTCTAATTCATGGATATCTGTGCGAGCAGTGTATGGACCGTGCATGCCTGGAACATAGAGGGATGACCTGGACTTTCTCTTTTATATAGCAAGTAAGGAGACTTCTCTTGTGAGTTGCGCAAGAGACAATTTGAGAATAACCCTTTAGTGAGAACAAAGGGAAGCTCACCATAAATTGGGTTAGAACAGAAATAAGTCTTTGAGGGCTTTGATCTATAATCCAAGGTACCAAATGTAAACGTATAATGGAATATATATATATATATATATATATATATATATATATATATATATATTAATATATATACCATATATACTCGAGTATAAACCGACCCCAGTTTAAGCCGAGGCCCTAATTTTACCTCCAAAAACTGGGAAAACGTATTGACTTGAGTATACGCCTAGGGTTGAAAATGCAACAGCCCTCATCATAATATATCTGTCCCCATCCTGGTACATAGCCCCCAGCCTCGTATATTGCTCCCTCATCACTGTAAATAGTCCCCCATCCTGGTATATCTGTCCCCATCCTGGTAAATAGCCCCCCATCATGGTATATATCCCCCCATCACTGTATATAGCCCCTCATCCTTGATTATAGACCCTCATCACTGTATATAGCTCTGCATCTTATTATATAGCCTCCCCATCTTGGTACATAGCCCCTCATTACTGTATATGTCCCGCATCCTGGAATATAGCCCCTCATCCTGGTTTGTAGCCCCTCATCACTGTATATAGCCACGTCATCACTATATATAGCCCCCCATCATGGTAAATGCCCCCCCTTCACTGTATATAGCCCCCCTCATCCTGGTACATGCCCCATCACTGTATTTAGTCCCCCTCATTTTGATGTATGCCCCCATCAGTGTATAGGGCCCCATGCTACCACACACAAATATTAAACAGTTTAACTTTACTTTCCGTCACATCCCTACAGGCACCGTGTCATCCTCTGGTCTTTCTGCTTGTACCATCTATCATGTGAGCGGAGAACGTCAAAGTGTCTGCAGGGATGCAACCGAAAGGTAAGTTAAATTGTTTATTATTTTATTGTGTGTGGCAGCATGGGGTCCATATACAGTGATGGGGTATGAGTATTCTTAGTGTAATGGAATATGTGCCGCTCCCTCCACCAATGATGGACAGGGGATGCAGTGCATATTACATTACACTAATGAGCGGGGGCACATGACCTCCTGCTGCCTCTGCAGCCTCCGGTCACCGCAACCCCCTACAACAAATAGCAACGACTCGAGTATAAGTAAGCTGAGGGGGGGCACTTTTCGGCATAAAAGTGTGCTGAAAAAGATCTGTTTATACTAGAGTATATACGGCATATATACTGTATATCTAATATATAAAGCTGAATTGTGTGTGTGTATGTCCGGGATTGGCATCTACACCGTCGCAACTACAGCCACAAAATTTTGCACAGTAACACGGCTGGACCCCGAGAGTGTCATAGGCTATGTTGTGAAGCGAAATTTTAACCCTGCGCGTTCCAGTTTACCAAACAATTTTGCCCCTATCTACATAATGTGGAAAAAGTGACAGTTACCAGATGACAGTTGTGAATGAGAGGGGCTTAATGACAGCGCCAAAGACTAATAGCATATACCAGCATATAGTCACTAAGGTGGGGCCCCAACATGGGATATTCACCACGCACGGGGACATGTATACACACCACACGCACACAAAGAGTAACATCAAGTGTATAGTCGCTAAGGTGCAGCCCCAATATCGGATACTCACCACGCACCCGAACACACACACTCCACAAAGAGACACACACAACATAGAGACACACACACCACACAGACCACCCCACAGGGACACACACACATAGGGACACATCCACTCACCCCACAGGGACGCACACACACCCCAGGGACACGCACACCACACAGATAAACACAGATGTGCACATATCACCTCACACAACTCGCCTCATACGTGTGCTATCTTTAATTTCCAAACATAAACATCTGATTAAAAACAGCCAATGTGCAACACATGTGCCATATAGGGAATTAAGGCAGATGTCAGTCACATGAGCTGTCTATTATGTGTATGTGTGAGGTAACATATACTGCCGGTCAGGGGGAGGGTTTACTGTTGGCTGGAGATTTATTAGGCTGCCTATAGCAACCAACCACAGCTCAGCTTCTATTTTCCTACAGGTCATTAATGTGACATATTCAAATTCTATTTTGTTATAGCTATCATCAGTTACAATGGGGAACACAATTTTTTAGGAGTTAGGTCAGACAACTGTTCTTAATTAATTTTTGGATGCTGAATCCAGAAATGATCTCAAATTGTTCCCCAGTGTTATTTACCGGGCGTAGCTGGGTAGTACAGCTAGTATATATATATATATATAATATATACAGAAAACAATCACTGCAGCACTCAGTTACTACCAAATATGTATACATGCTAACAAGCGGTTTATATATGAGGAAAAAATTTAAAACTTACGTTTTTTAAAAAAACAACTCAATATTCTCATCTTTTTATTTACTAAGGTTCTTGGTACACATATTGGCCAATATTTGTTTGCTCATCAACCACTCCACGGTGACCATAGATCTGATGAGTCCTATGCTGACATCCCTGTCCTCCTTGTCACTCCCTATCCCACTTCTAAGTGGGTGGACACCATCTCAATCACAGACCACCTGGGGGCAATGAGGATGCAAAGTGTAGCTGTGGAGCCAGCAACTCCACATCTTATACAGAAAACAACTGCACAGCACTCAAGATATATATACTACCATTCAAAAGTTTGGGGTCATTTAGAAATTTCCTTATTTTTGAAAGAAAAGCACATTTTTTTTCAATGAAGCTAACATTAAATGAATCAGAAATACACTCTATACATTGTTAATGTGGTAAATGACTATTCTAGCTGCAAATGTCTGGTTTTTAATACAATATCTACATAGGTGTATAGAGGCCCATTTCCAACAACCACCACTCCAGTATTTTAATGGTACATTGTGTTTGCTAACTGTGTAAGAAGGCTAATGGATGTTTAGAAAACCCTAGAAAACCCTTGCACAAGTATGTTAGCACAAATGAAAACGGTTTGGCTGATTAGAAAATTGACATTCCTTTGAGCTAGTTGAGAATCTGGAGCATTACATTTGATTGTTCTATGAAACTCTCAAAATGACCAGAAAAAGAGAACTTTCATGTGAAACTCGATAGTCTAGTCTTGTTCTTAGAAATGAAGGCAATTCCATGCGAGAGATGGCCAAGAAACTGAAGATTCCCTACAACGGTGTGTACTATTCCCTTCAGAGGAGAGCACAAACAGGCTCTAACCAGAGTAGAAAGAGAAGTGGGAGGCCCTGCTGCACAACTGAGCAACAAGACAAGTACATTAGAGTCTCTAGTTTGAGAAATCAACGCCTCACAGCTCCTCAACTGGCAGCTCCATTAAATAGTACCCGCAAAACGCCAGTGTCAACATCTGAAGAGGCGACTCCGGGATGCTAGCCTTCAGGCCAGAGTGGCAAAGAAAAAGCCATATCTGAGACTGGCTAATAAAAGGAAAAGATTAATATGGGCAAAAGAACACAGACATTTGACAGAGGAAGATTGTAAAAAAGTTTTATGGACATATGAATCAAAGTTAGAAGTGTTTGGATCACACAGAAGAACATTTGTGAGATGCAGAAGAACTAAAAAGATGCTGGAAGAGTGCCTGACGCCATCTGTCAAGCATGGTGGAGGTATTGTGATGGTCTGGGGTTGCTTTGGTGCTGGTAAGGTGGGAGATTTGTAAAAGGTAAAAGGGATTTTGAATAAGGAAGACTATCACTCAATTTTGCAATGCCATGCCATACCCTGTGGACAGCCCTTGTTTGGAGCCAATTTCATCCTTCAACAGGACAATGACTCAAAGCACACCTCCAAATTATGCATGAACTATTTAGGGAAGAAACAGGCAGCTGGTATTCTATCTGTAATGAAGTGACCAGCGCAGTCACCAGATCTCAACCCCTTTGAGCTTTTGTGGGAGCAGCTTGACCATATGGTACGCAAAAAATGCCCATCAAGCCAATCCAACGTGTGGGAGGGGCTTCAGGAAGCATGGAGTGAAATTTCTCCAGATTACCTCAGCAAATTAACAGCTACAACGCCAAAGGTCTGCAATGCTGTAATTGCTGCACAGGAAGCATTCTATGATGAAAGCAAAGTTTGAAGGAGAAAATTTTTATTTCAAATAAAAATCATTATTTCTAACCTTGTCAATGTCTGGACTATATTTTCTATTCATTTTGCAACTCATTTGATAAATAAAAGTATGAGTTTCCATGGAAAACACAAAATTGTCTTGGTGACCTCAATCTTTTGAACGGTAGTGTATATATATATATATATATATATATATATATATATATATATATATATATTAAATTTTGTGAAATTGCATTTATACTATTAACTTCAGACCTAATATGTATAAAAGTAAACTACTGGTAGACATTTCACACTTAAAAAAGGGCTAAATCAGTCTTCTCTGACAATTTAATTCCGTAATCAATAAAGTACAATAGTCACACATCTGTCCAGGACCTAAAGTGAACCTGACATCTCATACATGCTACTCTATCCATGGGCAGCATGTATCAGTCACTGGCAGGGATACTACAGCACTTCAATGAAAAACATACTTTAATAGCTGCCGGGGATCGAGTCGCTATGTAGACTAATAGGAGATGCGGGTCCCCAATGGCTTTTCCTTGCCTGTTCCCCTGTAATGATACGTCTATGTTTACATGTGCATGTAAAACAAGAGAAAAGGGGGGGAAAAGAGGCGCAATAGTGCCCTTATCACTAGACACTGATGGGTGTAATGGTGAGTAATTAAATCTGCTCACCTGGTCCAGTTGTGAGACCCACAACTGGTTTGAAGGCTTATTGGTAATGTCCTGATGGCTGCTGCTGGACTCCCACTGGCCACACTCACGTGTAGGTTGTAACAATGCTTAGGGAAAAAAGGTGTGCTGTAGTCCGCGCTGCCAGGATCACTCACTCCAATAAATACGAGTAGAAAATCTTCATCAAAACCTCCTTTATTCTCCTACGCGTTTCAGTGCCCTCCTGGCACCTTCATCAGGGATAACTGAAGGTGCCAGGAGGGCACTGAAACGCGTAGGAGAATAAAGGAGGTTTTGATGAAGATTTTCTACTCGTATTTATTGGAGTGAGTGATCCTGGCAGCGCGGACTACAGCACACCTTTTTTCCCTAAGCATTGTTACATGTGCATGTAGGTTGAGACATGTCAATCTAGGGCAGGGATCTCAAACTCCAGGCCTCAAAGGCCGCCAAGGTGCTGGTTTTCTGGATTTTGTTAGTATTGCACAGGTGATAATTGAATCAAGTTTATGAAGAAATCAGGTGGCACTCACTAAGTTGTAATTGCTGTGCAAAACTTTATTCCATTCTGTCAGGAATTTTCGGTTACATTATTGCAGGGAGGGGAGGTGGTGCAGGGCAGATGGCGGGCGCCCCGTTTTGCAGATTTCTGCTTCAACAGGTCCAGTGCTCTGCAATAATCTGCGAAACGGGGCACCCGTCGTCCGCCCTGCACCACCTCCCGCTCCGTGCAATAATGTAATTGAAAATTCCTGGAACAATGGAATAAAGTTTTGCACGGTAACTACAACTTGGTGAGTGCCACCTGATTTCTTTATAAACTTGATATTGCTTTCAATCTACCAGGTAGTGCAACACCTTGTTATCACTTCGCTGAAATGCCGTTGTGAGACGTTTGGCCCAGTAAGGGTTAAGCCTACATAGTATTTAGTGCCCGGTTTTCAATCTTTCAACCAACTGATAATTGAATCAACTGCATAGGTGATGATTCAAGCACATATGTAATGCTAAGGGTACCGTTACTCTACGCAATATTGCATACAATTTCACTGGCAATTTGCTGGTTGCAGTGAAATCATGGACACATTGTTTTATTTTGTTGCCGTGTCCAAATGGAACAATGTCTCCATGATTTCACTACAACCAGCAAATTGCCAGTGAAATTGCAAGCAATATTGCCGCGTGTAACGGTACCCTAAGGCTATGTGCTGATGTGCAAATAGCGGTGTGTGAAATCCGCACGTGCAGATAATTCCACACCAAACATATGGCTGTGTCAATGGTGCATTGTTATCTGCTGCGAATATGGTGCTTTTTTGCACTGACTGCGTTTTTTTTGAGAACTCTACAGTGTATCTACATGAAGAATTGACATTCTGCAGATTTTTCTGAAAATGCAGCATTGACCCTGGTCTTGCAAGATCCCATTGACTTTGCAAACAAAACATGTTGCTGCAAATGTAGTGCAGACCTGCTTCGTATAAGCACCATGTACTGTATGTGCACACCAAAATTTGCACTAAATACGCAACGTGGGACATAGCGTAAAGAAATTCTGAAAACATGTGCTGTTTGCTGCCCTAGAAGCCTGGAATTTGAGATCCCTGATCTTGGGCATAACCATTTGCTATGCGAAATACATAAACTTATGGATTCTAAGGGTATGTGCAGACTGGCCGGCGGGTTGGTCGGCGGCGGCTGGACGGACCCGCCAGGAAGCTCCGGAGCCGTCCACCGGCATCCTGGCGGGTATGTGCGGCGGGTGTCGGGCGGGTGGCCAGCGGGTTAGTGGCGGCGGTTCTGCAGCGGCTGGAAGCAGTACATGATTCTGCCAGATTATAGAACATGCTCATTCTTTGCTAACCCCCTGGGAACCCAGCGGGTTAGCAACGGATGAGCATGTGTAAACCGCCGGTGTGTGGACACCGGGTGTCGGTTTACATAGGTTTCAATGTTAATCCAAACGCCGGTTTGGATTAACATAAATTTACATGAAATTTATGTAAACCGACCGGCGGTTTACACACCAATCCGACCCTAACCCGGCCAGTCTGCACATACCCTTAATCTTTTTTTTTGCTTTTCTCACCATATTTATAATTTCACAGTAAAAGTCATGTTTTAACATTTTCCCATGGGTGCTGGATCCCAGTCCTCATAGACCTTTCTTTAATTTCTGACCTAAATAGCGGCCTGGTGTGTTCCATTTCTTGCACCGCACCCTGACCAAACAAGGTCTACCAGGGTTCCTATGCGAAAGCAAATGATTTTCAATCTGAATAGTCCTGGAAGGTGGGCTGAGTACCTTTTTTCCTTCCTTATCATTAATAAAGACCAGGGCATCTCCTTAAATAGTAATCAATAATGAATTCAGAATGAATGGAGCTGAGCAGCAATAGCGGTTGCAGCCCATGAGAGCTGCTGTTTCTGAAACAAACAGAGCTTTATTTATAATATCATACAACCTCATCGAAGGCCCCCAAAAGATTTTACACTGTGTCTTTTGTATCCAGATATGTAAAACCTTGAGTGGGTTTTTAATTGCCAATTGGAAGTTTCTTTGAACCTATGTAGTTGGTCCACTGTCAATCAACTGCTCTGCAGAGAGTATAATGGTGCCGAGGCATTTACCTTGCCCTCTGTTCTTTTACGGTATTTGACATGTAGAGTCTTTGTAGACATTAAAATATGTTGATAATTTACAAAATAAAGGAAAATAATAAGACTGTGTTGCTATTTGCATATCTTTGTACAGAATACATGAATAAACTGGAGACATCCTGCAGAGACGTGCTATATTTAGTGCTGGGCGTTGCTGGTATGAGAATACACGGTACGTTTTGAACAATAAAGATCATGTAAATGGCTTTTGATTTCTAGCTCCTGGTGGGTTTGATGCTCAGCATCTAGCTAAGGATTTAGCAGGTACAGCAGTGGTTAACGCCATTCCCAGTGAGCGACGTCTGTCAGTTCTGTGTAAGGCACTGTGAACTGCATATCATGGGGAAGGCCAGCTTTGTTCTTACTTGATTTTAATGCAAAACATTTCAATAAAGATTTTTAATGAAGATCATAATTTAGAATAGCATTCTTAATTGCAAATGTTATTTAACAGACAATTTATAGTCTCAAATGAGGGGTTTTGCTGTTCCAAATCTTTAATTAATAAACAAATTAACCCATTACTTGCCTAATGTTCAGACTCTTACTGTGTATTTTTATCACATTATTTCATAATAGACTTTTATGGCATATTTACTTGTCTGATAACTGGTGGACCAAACATTGATGGCCGCTTTACACGTCCCGATATCGTCGTCCAACTTCGATAAAAAGTCACGTGGTTCGTGCGTTGGCGCCAATATCGTTCGTGTGTTGTGTGGTGTAAATGTGCAATTCAATGCAAGAACGATGCCAAAACGATATCGGGGGAGAAATGAGCAGGCTGTCCAACTGCCCGATATTGGATGGACAATCTGGCAGGATTGTGCTTGTGTGACAGCCCAACAACGATTTGGAGAACAACTTCCCCTATTCACTCCCATGTTAAATGGTCGTTCCCTGGTTCGCGCGTACAAAGGGGTGTATACATCGCTGTTGTGTTGCCTGCTGATATCTCCCTGTGTGACAGCTCCTATGCGATCTTGGATTTCTGCCAAAAAAGTTCGCTCTCCCGTGCCATTGTATACAATATCGAAACGATGTTGGGACGTGTAAAGCGGCCAGAAGACTGTCCCAAGACTCGGGGTGTTCTGGTATGGTGATATTACAATAAAAGCAAATATTTGAGATTGTGGTTTACGATTATTTCAAAATGCAAATACTTATACATAAGATGGTCATAAAGAACAGTCACAGATCTTAACATATACAAATCTCTGTGTGTAAATGCATTTGCTCAATAGTGTGACAAAAAGGATCAGGCATCTCTAAATGTAACATTTATTTTCCTGCCTATCAATAGCATACCTCCCAACTGTCAAAAGCGGGGTAGTAACGCGATCTACGCGGCTTTTGACAGTTCAGAGCGTACAGAACTTTAAGAATAGGCATACCTTGTGCTCCTATGCAAATTGCATAGAAGAGGGAGCAAGGAAGCAGCAGCTGTGGGATGAAGCCTCCTTGTGTGTGGCACCTGCCAGAGTGGACTGACAGCCGGAGTGTGTGATTGGCCACCTATACCCAGGACACCACAGCAACAGGTGCCACACCGGCTGGCCCGGGCCCCTCATCTTCATCAGCTGCTCCTGGATCTGGGGTCATGACAGCGAGCACCATCCTGACCGTGTGTGTGCCGGGTGCGGCCGCCTTGTGGACAGGTGTCAGGATCCCTACCCCCTGTAAATCCACCTGAGGAAGACTGCGGACCACTGTTGAAACGCGCAGTGATGTTTGAATTAAGAGGTTTGTGAAATACTGAAGATTCTCTTTCTCATCTGTGCATGAGCACTTCATCTGACCACAATTTCTATATAAATACAGCTAAATCCTCATCAGGGTTTGTGGCTGGAGCCTCCAGCACTCGTGTCATCGATTCCCCCAGTGAAGAACTTGCCGTGACGTAACATCTGGTGACGCGGATGTCACGTGATCGGACACTTCCTCTCGTGATCTGGACCAGGAAGCAAGGGGCACGGAGCTTCTCCTTACACTGAGTACCGTGGTTGTGCAGGGGTTTGCAACCAGACAAGGTGAGCGGTTCCCCCTGAGCATCCACTACTGTCCCTACTAGACCACCAGGTACCACTCATGAGCGCTATCTATTGTTCTTATCTACACATTACCAAAGTGTGTAGCTCAAATGTTTATTTGCTGCTTGCAGTTGTAGAGGTTGTTGGTTCCATTCCCAGTGACACTTACAAAAACAGAGAGAAAATTAAATTTTTACAATTTGAAAGAAATTGACATTTTTTATGTTTTTTTATTTTATAAGATGAAAACAATCTGATTATTTCTTCATTTCTAGAGTACAGGTACATAGAAATACACTGCTATGTACAGATGTATCTATATGTACCTGTATATCCTGCATTTTCACTGTAAATGAGGCTAAGGGTGCATTCACATCTGTGTGTACAAAATCATCCAGATTCGAAGCCAGAAAAGTTGGCAAGTGTCAAGAGATTGTCATGCATTTTTTCCTCACCTACCATCTATATGTCATGTGAGTGCTATGCTTATTTTTTCTAGGTGAGAAAAACAAACCATCACATTGCACTCGCATGACATACAGATGTAGGTGAGAGAAAAATGCATGAAACTCCTGACACTCATCAACTTTTCTGGCTAAGAATATGGGCAATTTTATAACTAGTCCAGTTACAGGGAAACTCAGATAAAAAAAGAAAGTATTTTTTAGCGAGATGGTTGAAACTTACTCATATGGCTTCTCAAGATAACAAGCAACACATTGAACTTCAACTATTACATAATAGGATGCACAGTCTATTATGGACAGACAGCTTACCAGACAGTGACAACTTCGATGAGATCCTAGCCACTATACTAGCTGTGAGACGCTCGCTGGTCCCGATTCCCTTCCCTGAGTGCGTGTTTCTGGATAAAATCCCGATGAGGCTTATGCCATACCTAATAGATGCTGAGTTCTCCGATCCATATGATCTATGGAAGATTCTTCCGAATAAACCCATCTCCCGGTTACTGCGGGGAGACATACCATGCAGGAATATGTGGCCAATAAAAGCCAAAAAATATCCACAGACGTTCTTACAAGAACTGCATGTGGCCCACTACATGAAAAAGATCAGCAGCCCTCTGACGGAGACCACTCGGTAGAAATGGCTGGAGATATTGGTAAAGGTGAAACCACTGAACCCTAAAATTTTTTCCAAAATATACAAAAATCTCCTTGACAATGCATTAACTACTTTCCCACTTTCCGTGCATTCTTGGGAGATTGAGCTTGGTGTCACTCTTTCTCGAGATGATAAAACAAAACTCTGTCAGAACTCACATGGCTTCTCCAGATGTGTGCTGCTACAGGAGATGTCCTACAAGCTCTTCTCGAGATGGTATTACACTCCTGAGAGACTTTTTCATTTGGGGTTAACAGAGTCCCCGAAATGCTGGAGATGCCGGATATCGAGAGGCAACCTGACCCACATATTCTGGACATGCCAGAAATTAAACGAATTTTGGACAGGAGTAAATGCTATAATAAAATCCATGAGTCTCATAGAATCTGATCTGACTGCAGTGGAAGCTCTTCTATCGCTCCTGTCAGACAACTATAACCCTAAAAAACATGGGCTCGATCAAGTGATGTTAGGGGTTGCAAAACACTTAATTGCTCAGAGATGGAAGCAACAGCATGCACCCACAGTGGAGGATTGGCTGGCTAAAATCTCAGAATTGCAAAGACTGGAAGAACTATCTAGCTGGGAAATGTGCTCGCATGACTCCTTTCTTAAGACATGGCAGCCGTGGAGGGAAAGGGAGGGAAGCTGATGACATTGGTAATTGATCCCAAAATTTTTCTATTTCTATTACTTGCCCCGCCGACCGGAGGTCCACAAGAAGATCCTCAGGGGCGAAGATAATACTTTGTTGGTCACTAGCCATGGGAGTTCTATAATTCTATAACTCAACTATTATACGACTTTACAATTTACAACCCTATAATTTTTCAGAAAGTAACACAGATACTGTACCGTCAAAATATCTATGTAAAGATAGAGAAACCACTTGTTCAAGTTTTAGAATAAGTTTTATTTTGTTATTATACTATACAAGATAGACATAGGTACCAATAGACAAAAAGTAACATGTATGGAATGATGCTGTTATGTACCATGTCTTTGTTGAAAATTAAATATATAATAAAGAATGGAAAAAAAAAGTATTTAAAATACCCCCAAAGATTTTTTGTTACCTTATTGGGGATAAAATACATGAAATAAATAATAAATAAATAAATAAATAAAAAGTAGGTAAAAAATAAATTAATTAACATGCTGCTATTGGTACTATCCCTGCCCCTCATAAAGAAGCAAAACAATAAAACAAAAAAAAAACAATGTATCTGATGATAATTGTTACAGAAAGGAGAACACATTTTACATGTATTTTAATGCACTATACTACATGTATGTATTTGTGATTTAAAAAAAAATAAAATACATTTTTTTTAAACTTGAGGTGTATTTCCTTTTTTTGGCACTGCTCATGCCTGAAATCAGCAAGAAATAAATAAATAAATAAATAAATAAATAAATAAAAAAGAGAGTATGAGACAACATAAAAAAGAGGCCTCATGTATCATAAAAAAATATGTTTTACTTACTTCTATAGCGCCATTCATTTCCCATTGGGGCTCACATTATCAAAATGAAAACTTACGACTGAGCCACTGCACAAAGTGAACAGGTCTGTAGGACCGTGTTCACACCACCGAATATCTAGACCACAGAGAAAAACAGTATAACAAACATGTAGAAGTAGTCTGCTATAATAGGTAATAATAAAAAGCAAGTGCTAGTAAAAAACTGACAAAAACAGGGTACTTAGTAATACGTTTTTTGCAAAAAATGTATGAAGCTGTTCTACCAACGCCAAGGTGACCCATATCAGAAAGGTCCCTATTTAACTCATTTAAAACCTGATCCTGTATAAATATACCTCATGGATGCAGGATGAAGATGGGCCAAAGTCCAATATGGACACAGTGCAGTAGACAGCACCTTATGTGCCTGGCTCAGAATTGAAGCGGTGGGGCACTCCCTATCTTGCATAACAAGAAACTAAATGAAAACTTACAACTGAGCCAAAGGACAAAGTGAACAGGTCTGTAGGACCGTGTTCACACCACCGAATAACTAGACCACAGAGAAAAACAGTATAACAAACGTGTAGAAGTACTCTGCTATAACAGGTAATAATACAAAGCTAGTGGTAGTAAAAAAACAGTGTCAAAACAGGGTACTTAATTAATAAGTTTTTTGCAAAAAAATGTATGAAGCCGTTCTGCCAACGTCAAGGTGACACATATCAGAACGGTCCCTATCTAACTAATTTAAAACCTGAACCTGTATAAATATACCTCATGAATGAAGGATGAAGATGGGCCAGAGTCCAGTATAAGTATGTCTTTGGAGTGTGGAAGAAAACCTGGACATTAATGCTGAAAGGCTAAATGCTAACCACTGAGCCACCACGCTGGCCGTTAAAGATGCTAAATATATTTGAATATCAGAATGAGAATTTTTTTGTACCTCTTTAAACGCTGAAAACATGCCGGTAAGCAGCAGGGTTAATGGCCTGATCTTCAATTAGTTAAACTAAGATACTTGACCCCAATAAACTCCTTACCCCGATCTAGTGGTGGTTACAAGCAGTCAACATAACATTGCAATCTAAGTCTATGTAGGGGATTTTGAGCTCTGTATTGGAAAAGTGAAGTTCTGGCTGTAGTAAGATTAAATGAAGAAATGAATCAACATAGAATGTTGGACCTTAGAGTAATGCAATAATTAATGGTGAGCATTCGCCTTATCCGGCAGCGTGACCCTACACACTGCAGAGACGCAGGCACGATGAGCAGATGTGTCCTATTCTAATGAATACATTTAAGCAGATGTTTGGGGTGGTAAAGTCATCAAAGCCACTCAATTTCGATGTGGTAGCGAGTGACACCAGATAACCTTTTCAAGCACATGCACATCTGTAATATATGATAAATTAATCTTATACAGCTAAACCCATTTTTTGTTGATGTGCCATACAGCATACTAGCGCATCTCAATGAATTAGAATATGATCAAAATTCAATATCATATTGCCATGTTTCAGGCCGTTTTTGGGAGCCCTGAAACAAATTGACTAATAAATCAATATTATATTAACCCTTTCATGTCTGGTGGAATACGACAGTGTGGACTTTAACCCTTCATCCTCCATACTTTAATTTTCTGAGATAATGACCTTTGGATTTTCAATGGCTGTAAGCCATAATCATCAACATTTACAGAAATAAACATATTAAATAGATCACTCTGTGTGTAATAACTCTATATAATATATGATTTTCACTTTTTTGTATTGAATTACTGAAAGAAATTAACTTTATGATGATATTCTAATTCATTGAGATGCACTAGTACATGTGGTTATGACTGTAATTATAATCTTTTTTCTTTCCATTATACAATGGTCTTGATGTAAATCATGTTTGAAAATGATGTACAACTACATAATATTACATAGAGGAAATGATGTTATCTTGTGTGTAATATGATGTGCAACTAAATAAATGTATCTAATGTGAGCTGCAGCAAGTTCTGGCTAATACTTTTTCTTTAGCTAAATACTTAAAGGGAACCTGTTAGGTAAAGAACGCTATTAACCAGCAGATATAGGGTTAATCTGCAGGTTGATAGCATTGTGCACCTGCTCTGAGAGCCACGCTGCTGGGAGGAAATGGACTTTATTCCTCCCTGCAGCCTCAGTCTTCCAGTCACAGGGATGGTTGTTTCAGTCCCTGTGTATAGTGAGAAATGGCTGTAACCTTGCCCCGACACTAACTGACAGCATGCTCTAATGCTGAGTCAGCTGACAGTCAGGCCAGGGGCACAGTTACAGCCACCACTCAATATGCACAGAATGGTGAATAAACCATGATGATACCACCCCTTTACTAAAAGCCTGAGGCTGTGGGGAGGAGTTATGTTCACTTCCACCGCAGATCTCTCAGTGCTGGTGGCAGGCAGCTTCAAAACGCTATTGACTTGCAAATTAACCACATATCTGCAGGTTAAAAGCATTTTTTGCTACCTAATACAGCTATGCGTCACTTACTGAGCTGCTTGCTGTCATTTTCATGCAGTCCCTGTTTTTTCTGCTGTAGATCTATTAGTCTTTTGAATACTGAGCTCTATATAATCCCACCCACACCTCTGATTGGCACCTCTCTGCCAATATATAGTGTACGCAGAAAGTTGCCAATCAGTGTGGTTATACAGAGCTCATGGATAGGCTAGGCTACCTGGCAGCATGTCTACTAGCCAAACTCTGGTGACAGATTCCCTTTAAGTGGCTGTTTACTTCATCAGAAAATCAACGGAAAGATTCAATTATTTGTGATCAATTACAGCTGTTATTAGTTCAGAGAAGTGAAAGAGAAAATATGGTGATTTTTGCAGTTTTGAAAAGGTATTGAAGGTGTTAATTTTTTTAGGCTAATTATTAGTAGGCAGCTTAAATGAGAGCTCATGCTATGTCTAATTTCTTTGGACTGGCTCATTTACACATTATATTTACATATAAAACTGGCAAGAATTAAAAAAATATTGCACTTTCTTGATATGCGATAAAATATGGTGGATATTTATAGACACATGAATATGGAATTTGCGGAATATCAATGGCCTATTAAGGCACTGACTGCAGCATGAGCTGAGTGCAATAAATTGTCAATGGCTGTAACATTAGGAAAACCATCTACAGATATAGCTCTAGAAAATGATTGTAGAAAATATAGTACTTGGGGTGATTAAGATGTTAGTTTGACAGGATCTGTTACAGTTGTGTATATAGGGGCTCATTTTAAAGAAAACTAGGAGGGATAGTCATGAAAAAAGGGCTCAATTAAAGACTAAACGTAGAAAAGTAAAGCTCTGACAGTATATGTGATGTATGAACATAACCCATGCTGTGGTTTCTCTGCTGCAAGTCTGCAACCCTCAGGTAAAGGGCCAGGGGCTAAAGAATTGGTGAGCAGTGTTCTGAGACAAGGATGTATTGAAAATAGACGTCAAAGTCTCAAACACTTCACTAAAGTAGAGTCACAGGATTTTTTGGTTCTCAGCACAACCCTTCAGCTAAAAAAATAAGTAATAACTTTATCTATCTATCTATCTATCTATCTATCTATCTATCTATCTATCTATCTATCTATCTATCTATCTATCTATCTATCCCTAATAGTTAATCCATATTCCAATCATATCTAATATATATATATACAGTATATAGTTCCTTTGTGAGGATCCTTCATAAACTTAATGGGTCATTCAGAAACTCAGAGGGGCAGTCAAAAAACATAATGTAGCTATGGAGGACTTCACTGAAAGTGTCCATCAAATGCGGCATATACCAAGATGATGAACTTCCCCCAGTGCTGTTCTGCATAGGCCTAAACACCCTTAGGCTGGGGTTCCACATAAGCCCTCAGTCCGTTTTTGGCTTCAGTTTTCTCTTTTTTTTTTCTAAGTCCAAAAACTGACAGAAAAACGGATTGGGTGTAATAAACACCCTGTCCGTTTTTCTATGGAGCTCCAAACATTGCCCTGTCCGTTTTTGAGTCAAAAACGTTGCATGCAACGTTTTTGGCATCAGTTAAACAACGCATGCGTTTTCATGCGTTTTTTTTAACATGGGGCCCTATGGGAAACGCATGCGCGAACGCATGCAAACGCGCACTTGCGTTTGCGCATGCGTTCGCGCATGCGTTTTTTAATGAAAATTCCAAAAACGTTCAGGAGTGCAGGAGGCTCAAAAAGCACCCAGAAAAAAACGGATTGGTGATGAAAATCACTTCCAAAAACGGATTTCTATGTGTGACCACAGCCTTAGTCAGATCAAATAATTACAGAGTCTGGCTATGGAAGCAAGTTTGAGAGTGGAAGCACCATCAGCCACCTCCTCTACAGAATGACATCAAGCTCTATTCAAAAAATAAACAAGAAATCAATTCACTGATCCACCTGACAACGATCTACAGTGAAGACATAGGGATATCCTTCGGACTGAAGAAGTGCAGCTGATTGCTATTAAAGAGTAGTCAAGACTAATGGAGTAGAACTACCAGCAGGGCACATAGCAGATGTACAGACCTGCTACAAGTACCTCGGCATCCCACAAGGATATGGCAACCATGATTAAGACGCAAGGAAAGCAACAATATCCAAATACCATCAAAGGGTATTACAGGTCCTAAAGAGTCAGATCAATGGGAAAAATAAGATCAGTGCCATCTGTACTTACGCCCTGACATTTATCAGGTACCCTGCTGGCATAGTGTGCTGGCCAAAAGAAGAGTTTAGAAGCTACAGATGTGAAAAACCAGAAGCTCCCCACAATGCATGGAGGTCTTCACCTCAAGTCTAACACTCAAAGATTGTATAACAACAGAAAGGAGGGAGGTCAAAGCTTGATAGGCATCCATGCCACCATCATGGATGAAACAAGAAGTATCCAGGAATACATCAGACAAATGACACCAAAAGATGAGATGCTAAGGGGGGACCCTAAGGCAACAACAACGACAGTCCTGGAAGAAAGAAAAGGACCATGAAGTGTCAAGGCAAGACAAGCCGCTGCATGGTATGTACCATCAACACATAATGGAGGAGACTGATACTGAAAAATCCTACCAATGGCTGGAGATAGTTGGACTCCAAGACAGAGGCACTAATCATAGCGACATAAGAGCAGGCAGACTATGCAAAGAAACCCTGTAAACAGTCCAACACTTAACAGTAGAATGCAAAATGCAAGCAGGAACAGTATACACTGAACGCCACAACCAAGTAGCGGGAATTGTATTCAGGACAATCTGTACAGCATATGGGCTAAGTACCCCTAAGTCCTGGTGGGAAACCCCAGAAAACGTTTTGGAGAATGAAAGGGCTAAAATCCTGTTGGACTTCTAGATCCAGATGGTTAAGCAGGTGTTGGCTAACCAACCAGATATCGTGATAGTAGACAAAGATCAGAAGAAAGTAATGAAAATATATGTGGTAGTGCCAAATAATAGTAATATCAGTACGAGGAAAATGAGAAGCTGGAGAAATACCAGGGCCTCAAAGAACAACTGGAGAAGACATGGAACATGAAGGCCACAGTGATTCCAGTGATGATAATAGCACTTGGAGCAGTGACCCCTAAGGCCCCTTTCACATCAGCGTTTTTTTCAAATCGCGGCAGATGCGGTGAAAAAAACGCATCTGCCGCGATTACCGCATAACCGCGACACTTGCGGCACACTTGCGGCAAGCCCCATGCAATGTCTATGGGGCTTGCGGTAAGGGTGCGGCAGATGCTGCAAGTGCGGTTTCGGCACTTGCGGCAGGTGCGGCCGCGAAAAAAACCGCTGCAAGCCGCGGTTTTTTTCGCGGCCGCACCTGCCGCAAGTGCCGAAACCGCACTTGCCGCATCTGCCGCACCCTTACCGCAAGCCCCATAGACATTGCATGGGGCTTGCCGCAAGTGTGCCGCAAGTGTCGCGGTTATGCGGTAATCGCGGCAGATGCGGTTTTTTCACCGCATCTGCCGCGATTTGAAAAAAACGCTAGTGTGAAAGCACCCTTAGTTGGATAAATAGCTACAACAGATCCCAGGAGCAACATCTAAACCAGAGGTCTCAAACTCGGCTAGGTTGGTGGGCCGCATATAGAAAAACATTTATAGCGGGGGGCCGCATCTCTTGTAGGACTAAGTGCTATTTTTAGCAATACCAGAATTTTTTGCTCAATGTAGTAAAGTACAAATCCTGATCCCCTTCTTGTAGTGATGTCCCCATCCTGTGGTAATATCCTTTTCTACTGACGTCCCCATCCTGATCCCCTTTTCTAGTGATTTCCCCATCCTGATCCCTTTTTCTACTAATGTCCCCCATCCTGATCCCCTTTTCTACTAATGTCCCCCATCCTGATCCCCTTTTCTACAGATGTCCCACATCCTGATCCCCTTTTCTACTGATGTCCCCCATCCTGATCCCCTTTTCTACAGATGTCCCACATCCTGATCCCCTTTTCTACTGATGTCCCCCATCCTGATCCCCTTTTCTACTGATGTCTTCCATCCTGATCCCCTTTTCTATTGATGTCCCCCATCCTGATCCCCTTTTCTACAGATGTCCCCCATCCTGATGCCCTTTTCTACAGATGTCCCACATCCTGATCCCCTTTTCAAGTGATATCCCCCATCCTGATCCCCTTTAGTAGTGAGGTCACGCATCCTGATCCCCTTTTCTAGGTATGTCTCAAAATCCTGATTTACTTTTATAGTGATGCCCTCGTCCTGTTTTACCTTCTTTTTACACACTCACATACACACTCATTCACACACACCCTCACACACAAACCCCCACACACACACATACTCTCTCACACACACTCTCACACATCCTCATACACACACTCACACACTCTCATACAAACATTGAAACTCACACACACCTCACACACACTTTCTTATACACACTTCCTCACTTACATACACCCTCACACACACACACCCTCTCACACACACTCACACTTTTCTTACTTTAATGATGCATCGCTCCAGAGCAGGGGGCCGCCACCGTCCCTGCTGTGCTGGCTTCCGGCCTCTGCTGTGCTATGACTTCAGCCACCGCTCAGACAAGCTCTGTTGCTCAGCAATATCAATGCAATCTGCCAGCCAGAGGCCCGCATGGGACGTCATATTCCGCCATCATCTGTGGACCTCTCATTGGCTGGCAGCTTGCATTGATCTTGCTGAGTGGCAGAGCTTGTTAGTGCAGTGGACGGAAGGCATCACGCAGCAGGGACTGCAGCGGCCCTCTGCACTGGGGTGATGCATCATTAAGTTGTCCAAGGTGCCGCGGGCCGCATAGTGAAGCCTCAGGGGCCGCATGCGGCCCTCGGGCCGCGTGTTTGAGACCCCTGATCTAAACTCTATGTCCAGAAAAACGCAGTGCTGGGAACAACTAAGATCTTGTGCAGAACTCTCAAAGTCCTCTTGTAGAAAACCCGAGAATGAGGAGGGACATAAAACCACACCTCACAGGGGTGAAAAGGTAGTTTTATATATATATATATATATATATATATATATAAATGACTGCTGCTAGCTATAACAAAATAGAATTTGAATATGTCATATTAATGACCTGCATGAACATAAAAGCTGAGCTGTGTATGGTTGCTATAGGCAGCCTGATAAATCTCCAGCCAACAGTAAACACTCCCCCCGGCCGGGCAGTATATGTTGCCTCACACATACACATAATAGACAGCTCATGTGACTGACATCTGCCTTAATTCTCTACATGGCACATGTGTTGCACATTGGCTGTTTTTAATCAGATGTTTATTTTTGGAAATTAAAGATACCAGACGTATGAGTCGAGTTGTATGAGGCGATTTGTGCACATCTGTGTCTGTCTGTGTGGTGTGTGTGTCCCTGGGGTGTGTGTGTGTCCCAGTGGGGGGTCCCTGTGGTGTGTGTCCTTTTTGGGGGAGGGGTGTCTCTGTGGTGTGTGTCCATCCCTATGGGGTCTGTGTGTTTCTGTGGGGTGTGTGTCTCTGTTTCCCTGTGGGGTGTATATGTGTGTATGTCCCTGTGGTGTGTGTGTCCCTGTGGGTTGAGTGCATGTGTCCCTATAGGGTGTGTATGTGTGTGTGTCCCTGTGGGGGGGTGTCTGTGTGGTGTGTGTCTCTGTATTGTGTGTGTCTCTTTGTGGTGTGTGTGTTTGTGTTCGGGTGCATGGTGAGTATCCAATGTTGGGGCTCCACCATAGCTGTTACTCTTTGTGTGCATGTGGTGTGTATACATGTTCCCTTGCGTGGTGAATATTCCATGTCAGGGTCCCACCTTAGGGACTATATGCTGGTATATGCTGTTAGCCTTTGGTGCTGTCATTAAGCCCCTCTCATTCACAACTGGCAACTGGTAACTGTCACTTTCTCTCCATTATGTAGATAGGGCCAAAATTGTTTGGTGAATTGGAATGCTCGGGGTTAAAATTTCGCCTCACAACATAGCCTATGACGCTCCCAGGGTCCAGACGTGTGACTGTGCAAAAATTTGTGGCTGTAGCTGGCAGCTGTCGATTTTCCTCCAACACTTTTCCTTTCATTTTTTCCCCATTATGTAGATAGGGGCAAAATTGTTTGGTGAACTGGAACATGCAGGGTTAAAATTTCGCCTCACAACATAGCCTATGACTCTCTCGGGGTCCAGACGTGTGACTGTGCAAAATTTTGTGGCTGTAGTTGCGACGGTGTAGATGCCAATCCCGGATATACATACATACACACATACATACACACATTCAGCTTTATATATTAGACATACAGTACAGATCAAAAATTTGGGCACACCTTTTCATTCATTCATTCATTTCTTTATTTTCATGACTATGAAAATTGTAGATTCACACTGAAGGCATCAAAACTATGAATTAATGCCCCTTTCACATCAGCGGTAAACGCTGATCGCGGCAGTTGCAGTGAAAAAAATGCAACTGCCGCAATTACTGCATAATGGCCGCGATCGAAGGCACACTTGCGGCAAGCCCCATACAATGTCTATGGGGCTGGCGGTAAGTGTGCGGCAAGTGCGGTTTCGACACTTGCGGCAGGTGCGGCCGCGAAAAAAACGCGGCATACCGCGGTTTATTCGAGGCCGCACCTGCCGCAAGTGCCGAAACCGCAACTACACCGCACTTGCCGTACCTGCCGCAAGCCCCATAGACATTGCATGGGGCTTGACGCAGGTGAACCGCAAGTGCGGCCGTTATGCAGTAAAAACCGCTGATGTGAAAGCAGCCTAACACATGTGGAATTATATATTTAACAAAAGAGTGTGAAATAACTGAAAATATGTCTTATATTCTAGGTTCTTCAAAGTAGCCACCTTTTACTTTGATTATTGCTTTGCACACTCTTGGCATTCTCTTGATGAGCTTCAAGAGGTAGTCACCGGAAATGGTTTTGATGCCTTCAGTGTGAATCTACAATTTTCATAGTCATGACAATAAAGACAATAAAGAAAACTCTTTGAATGAGAAGGTGTGTCCAAACCTTTGGTCTGTACTAGGCGGCCGTCAGACGCTGCAATATCTTGAACGATATCGTTTAAGCGATCTGCTTTTTGATCGCTTAAGCGATATCGTTTGTGCATCGTTACGTGCGATCAAGCGATTTTACAATGTAAAATCGCTTGATCGTGACATCGCAGATATGAGAGCAGGAGCTCATATCTAGCGATGAACGATTTAACAATCTGCTTTATCGTGGTGTATGACACCACGATGAACGATCTCCCAGCGGCAGAGTCTATGCTGGGAGATGGTAACTATGGTACACGTCGGGTTACTAAGCGCCGCGCGGCGCCTAGTAACCCGATGTGTACCATAGTTACCAGCGATCTCGCTGGCCAACATCGCTGGTGAGTCTGTCTGTGTGACAGCTCACCAGCGATGTGAACGATATTGTAAGCGATTGCGCGTGCATGTGATCGCTTACAATATCGTTTAAGATACTGCAGCGTCTGACGGCCGCCCTAGATATATATATATATATATATATATATATATATATTCATACACAGTATATATAAAGGCCCAGTTACACACACAGATAATTGTGCAGAGATTGTTCGCAGATCTCTGGTTGCAGTGAAATCATGGACACATTTTTCCATTTGTACACGGCCACAAAATGTAACAATGTGTCCATGATTTCACTGCAACCAGAGATCTGCGAACAATCTCTGCACAATTATCTGTGTATGTAACTGGGCCTTTAGGAATATTGTTTAATCAGTGACATATTACCTAGATTTCTGATGAAGCATATTCCCATCATAGATAATTTGAGGTTCAATCTGTGTTTTAGACTGATACAAAGAGAACAAATAAGAAATCTTCTGGAATGGGCTTCCTAACCTGCCACTCATCTCACACCATCTCAAGCTGTGAAACTGCCTCTCCTGAAAATCCTTCCATACAACCTGTCGCTGCAGCTTTTACTACCACCCAAAAGTGACTTATTTCTGCTTTTTTTTATACCTAAAATGCAAAATACTTCTCAGTTTTATCACGCGACATTTACAAACAGATGCAGTATAGAGGAAATGTTACTTATAATTTAATTGACTTTACATATGCCCTGTAAGAACAATACAAGAAATTTGCTTGTTATATAGCCTTATTTTCCATAGATTGAAATGGCAGGGGCTTCATTAGGCATAGTGAGTCGGTCGACAGGGTAGGGGGTACTCAGATACAGGGACAGGTTGTTACCTCGGTGGGGGATCACGGCTTGTCGGTTCCCGGTTCCGTGCCCTGGACCCTCAATGGCGGGGATGGTGGGGGCACTGGGGGATGGTGATGATGGATGGGGAAATGGTAACGTGACGCCACCTGTGGTACCTGGTAATGTAGTTACCACGGCTGCAACTGGCCGCTGAGGTGATGGAGATGCAGCTCAGAGTAGTACAGCTACCCTCAGGTGGAGCTTTACCTCAGGGCAGCGGGATGGATGAGGGGAGTAGTAGTGGCGGTTCTGCAGTGGACGCTGCAGGCTGTGGCGGTGAAGTAGACACACACACACACACAATAGTCTCTGTTTCGGTACCTTTTTACAAATGTCCGATAACAGGTACAGTCTAGAAGAGTAACCAGGTTCTCGTTGCAATTTGGGACTTTCACCTTGGAGAGTTGTGAGGCCTCCTCTGTCACTGTGTGCAGTGGTTGGGGTAAGCTCTGCCTATAACTGAACTTGCTGCTCTTTCTCCCTTTCAGGGTACTACTCCATAACCGACAATGAGGACCTTGCTGTGGGAAGCCTATTCTCCTCTTGGTCCTATGCTTGGTCAGATTGTGGTGTCTCACTTGCTGTAGCTTCAGGGGGAATAGATCCTCCTGGTCTGTCCAGGCTTTTCCTGCTACAATAGATTACTAGCAGAATCGGACTCCGGTGTCTGGGTGGGCTAACAGGAAACCAGGTATGTTCCCTTCTTTCTTTCTTTCTTTCTTTCTTTCTTTCTTTCTTTCTTTCTTTCACTTCCTCTACTGGTCTCCGTCCCTCTCCCTAGGGTGCTGCACAGCTGGTCAGTGCTCCCTGGTCCTGGGCCCGGCTTGATCCTAGCAACCAGCTCCTTCCAGTACCTTCTCCTTGGCTCTCTGACTGGAACTAACTGCTCCCTTCACTGCTCAGGGCAGACTAACTGACTCCTCACATCAGGCCTGGATCCTTATAGGGGAACTTGCTTAAGGCAGCAAGTAGAGATCATCCTCCAGGTCTGGGGTGGAAGGTATTGTATGCTGTGTGTACCAAGGTGTATGTCTCTCCTTGCACCGGTGGGTCCTGTGGCAATCCCCAGCAGGGTTGCCACAATAGCAAGGTGGGGAGGGGGGGTGGAGATAGTATCAGGATCTCAATGAGTGTAAGGCAGCAATGAGAATTACAACTTTGTGGTGAAAGATTGCTGGCATTAGGTAAGCGGGCCTCTGTGGGTGGCAGGGGTGATATCAAGGAATCACAAGGAAAGTTATGAAGCATAAAGAGTCACTTGCACATGTTTATATGCATTGTTTTTATGGTTTTGGAATTATTTGTGCAGCAGTATTTAAAATTGCTGCAAAAATATTACAAACTTGCAAAAAAGAAAAAAAAAATAAGATTGCAGTCAGGTATATTATTCTCCTAAATGTTCTAGTATTTTATAAAAAAATACTTTAAGGATCCAAAGTGATTGACATGCCTCCCTTTATGTATATGTGAGGTAGAGATCTGGCAATCACCTCTAGCAGCGCTGGGTGGAGTCAGACTAGTATTAACTTTGGCTTCTGGTCCTAATGTGTCGCCTCTGGTGGGCACCGTGGGGTACTTGGAACTGGGCCCTCTCGTTGTCTTCTGGTGGGGCTGCGGGATGTCACGATGGCGTGACCCAGTCTGTGATCCCCTCGTCCGGCGAGCAGTTAAAAGGGGGAATTGTAAAATGGAGAAAAATAAGTCTTAAAAATGAAAGAGTGTCGTGACGCCACCCGTGGAATGCGGCTGGTATAGCCGCTACTGCAGTTGGACCCTGTAGGGATGATGGGAGTAGCAGCAAGGATGGTTCATCTCCCCACGGGAAGAGCGGGTCCCGAGAGCAACCGTAGAGTTTTTGGATGTGTGGGGCTCGTTGGGGGTGCAGGGTTTAGTGTACAAAAGAGCTGACAGACACTGGGGTAACAGTCTCCTTTACTTTTACTGATGCAAGTAGCAGGTTCATCCAGGACACAACTCACAAGTGGTGTTAGGGCTCCGGAGCCTGGAAGCAAGTTCAGGTTTCTCATACCTGGCAAAGTCTGAGGCCTCCCTATTGCGCTGTTCTTTGTGGGCCCTGGATGCTTGAAGCTGTGCTAGGACCCTTTTCACATTTGTCTGTCGTGGCTGGGTGACAGGTGGCTTGAGCTCTTTCTGTGTTACTCTCCTTTCACTGTGTCTACTGAGCTGTTTGATGCGGCTGTGTCTCCTGGCCTTGTGGTGGGCGAGCAACTTGGAATTACCCACCCTCTGGTGTTGGCTGCTGGGCATAAAGTCCCTGGCGACCTCAGACTCTGTTGTCCGTACTGCGCTAGGTGCTGGGGTGAGCTGGCTCTGCTACACTCCCCACACCTTTTCTCCACTTCCCTCAGACCCTCACCTACGGGTCCCTCACACTGGCTAGTCAGTTTCCTCAGACAGCCTAGGACAGCTCCCAACCGTAGGATGTGTTCTACAATCCTCCTTGGAACTGAACTGCCTACCCCGCCCCCAGACCAGAATATATAGAGGACCTGCCCTGGCCTGGAGTTGGGAAGGTGGTGTGAGTGTTTTGCCTGAGGTGGGTACCTTTTCTTGCTTCCAAGTAGGGATGAGCGAGTACTGAAATATTCGGACTCGGTAGACTCGTATTCGTTATGAGTCTAGCAAGTCCAATGTAAGTTAGTGGGGAAGCGAGTATTGCGAGTAATTCCTCTGCTGCTGGACCCTATAAGGTCTGGCAGCAGAGGAAAACCTACAATTCCCCACTTCATTGTTTAAAAGCCACCGGTAAAAAGCTTTTAAACAATACTGAAGCCCCCTACTCGCTTCCCCATCACCTGACAGCAGGATCCTCCGCTCCCCCCACCGCCTCCCCACCCTATCCTAACTTAGGATCGGGTGGGGAGGCTGCAGGGGAAGCGGAGGATCCTGCTGTCAGGCAACGTGGAGCGCAGAACCGACCACAGCAAGCAGGGAGATGTCCGCGGTCGTGAACTGAGTTAAAACCGGATTCTCCCGGATTGCCTCCGTCCGGTGCAATCCAGCACCATAGAGCCCCATGTTATGGGGTGCCGGATTGCACCGGACCGGTGCAATCCAGGAGAATCCGGTTTGATCCGGTTTTCTCTGTGCCGCCTTCCTGCCTGGATTTTCAAATGAAGAGCTGACTCAGGTCAGCTGTTCAATTGAAGTAGCACAGTGCTTTCAGGTTCATGTGAGTTCATGCTTGCCTGCATGAACTCACATGAACTTTCCCATGTCCGGGTGCACAGCTCTGCTACATCTCTGGTGGAGGTTCTCTACCAGAGATGTAGCTGAGCTAAAGAAGAACCCTGGATTGGACTACGTCGGACGTAAGAGGATTTTTTTTAAATAAAGATGGAGTCCCTAAGTGTGTTTTTTTTTTTTTAAATAAAAATATTTTTTCTTGGTGTTGTGTTTTTATTTAAACAATTTACTAGAAATTCATGGGGGGCATGTCTAATATTGGCGTGGCACCATGAATTTCGGGTTTAGGGCCAACTGATAACAAAAAGCTGGTCCTAACCCCTTTATTACCCAGTGAACTACCGCACCAGGGTTCTGGAAGAGTTGGATTCAGCGCCAGAACATGGCGCTTCAATGAACGCACCATTTTCTCTTGTGGCTGTGGGCTGCCATTCGCAGCGGGGGGTGCCCAGAAGGTTTTCCTCTGCTGCCAGACCTCTTTATAGGGTCCAGCAGCAGAGGAATTGCAATTCCCATTGATTTACATTGGACTTGTTACTCTGCGAGTAATCGCAAGGATACTCGCAGAGTAACGAGTAGCCCAAATACCCTACTATTCGGCGAGTACTGAATAGTAGCGAGTAGACTCGCTCATCCCTACTTCCAAACTTAATATTGTAGTAACCGGACCCTGGGGTGCCACACTACGCCGGAACATCAAAGGAGTTTTCTACTGTTTTAGAGAGTAATATACCTGGCTATAATCATACAGCAATGCTGCAGTTCATGTTTTCCATGATTGGGCAGCAAGAATACCGTAAAGATTTCTCTGCACAACTCCAGCATTTTTTATTGCATCTTTGGAGTGATGCTTTATAAGTAAGTCCACTGCCCCTGTCTGTTACTCACCTTCCGGCGGCTTCACCTGCATTGCAGTCACTCAATTAGTCTGCTGGCAATACAGAATGGCAGTACAGCTCCAGGAGAGCTCCCAACACCTTTTCTGCACTGTGTTGATGCATAATCACACCAGCACTAACATGCACACATGGGCCATAAGAAGAACTGGATCCCAGGACTGAAGCAGAGAGCTGGGGGAATGAGAGTATATGTGAGTATGGGTTGTGTGTCTCTATATATGGAGCTATGTGAGGGCTCATACTTTATATAGGAGAATATGTGAAGGCTCATGCTGTGTTTAGGAAGGCTATGTGGGGGCTTATACTGTTTATAATAAGGCTATGTGAGTGCTCATCCTTTATATAGGGAGGATATGTAGGGGCTCACACTGTATATAAAGAGGCTATGTGGGGGTGTGGCGCCCCGCAAATGCAGGTGTCACAGAGGAGTATTACACCCGTAAAAGAGGTATAAATACTCCAGCTGCAGGTGGACCCTAGGATGGTGGGTGGGACCCATTCCCAGCACTCCCACATCAGTTTAGGGTGGGAGGTTACCCGGGAGGGAATAAATTCACCTCTAAGGGGGATCAAGGAGGTCTTTGCTTTTTGGTCGCTTGGCTCAGGGACCAGGGAAAGATGGAGGAAGAGGAGAGATATTAGGAAGATAGCTAAGTGGAATGAGGCGGAAGGTCACACTGGGTCGGTTACAAGCCGCACTGGAGGAGAGAAGAAGAGACCTTGAGGAGGTCCTGAAAGAGGGTGGCCAACAAGAGAAGTATGGGCCCTAAAAAGAAAGGGAGATCCTCAGAGTGGAGCATCCATACTCCAAGGGATACTCCAGTCCACCCAGGGGAACGCTGGGCCCTAGGAACCGGCCAAAGTCGAGCTTTGCAGTCAGCAATCGGCTGCTGTGGCTTGTTCATCAGCCGCAGCACCATGCCATCGGAGAGGTCTGCCTGCTTCCTCACCAATGAGGGAGGGGACTCCCGGTACTACCTACACGGAGCTACTGGGTATAGATCGATCCAAAGCGGGGAAGAACAGACACGGGTTAGTTAACGAAGGTACACCAAGGGTTCCACCATACCAGCTGAGATCCACTTGCAGCCACCCGTTAAGCTACCTGTCTTTGTAACATCTAAAGTGCTGAGCTGTGAACTGTAACTGACGCTGCTACAAGTTTCCAGTAAAGTACCCGGGAGAAAGTGACTTTGCCTCTGCCTGTGTTTCCTTTTGCATGAACTTGTTCCCTTTGCAGGAACGCTGCCTCGGAGGTCCAGCTCTACCTGTAGAGGACTTTGCCAACTAGCCGCATTACCATCTACCTCCGGCGGACTGTGGCGGCGTTGGTGACCCATCACCAGAAACTACAGGTGGCGTCACAAGAACTGTGTATATAGACCTCCCCTGTAAATATAACCCCTTTTTGAAGTGTCACCCAGGACTCGGGATCAGGCATGGCCACCACTCCCCGTGACACAGGAGCGTTAACCCCTTGGAGTCTGATACCCGAGTACCCCAAAGCCTGGGGCTCGACATATCCTCACACTGTATATAGGGAGGTTATGTAAGAGTTTACACTGTATACAGGGAGTCAATGTGGGGTTCATACACTACACAAGAAATGCTTTGTTTGGGTTCATAATGCATGTAGAGGGGCTGTGTGTGGACTCACACTGTAAATAGTGCATGTGAGCATATTTAATTCTGCTCAATATTAAGTGATACAGTTAATATTAATAAAAAAAATTATAATCAATATGTTAATATTAATATTAAGCAGAATTAACTTCAGCCTATTGGTTTGAGCCTCCACAACAGACATGGTCTTTCTTGTGGACCCTTGAAAATTAATGTTCCACACCTGCTCTATTATGTATTGCGCTGTTATGTATAACCCTGTGCACAAGGCAACAAAATTGCACGGCATACTATGAGCGTTACTTTCTCTGTCATTTTGCTTCTGCAGATGTGAACCAGTGCACCTGTGTGTTAATTACATGACCTATCACATGATCTATAGCAGAGGTCTCAAACTCGGCTAGGTTGGTGGGCCGCATATAGAAAAACATTTATAGCGGGGGGCCGCATCTCTTGTAGGACTAAGTGCTATTTTTAGCAATACCAGAATTTTTTGCTCAATGTAGTAAAGTACAAATCCTGATCCCCTTCTTGTAGTGATGTCCCCATCCTGTGGTAATATCCTTTTCTACTGACGTCCCCATCCTGATCCCTTTTCTAGTGATTTCCCCATCCTGATCCCTTTTTCTACTAATGTCCCCCATCCTGATCCCCTTTTCTACTAATGTCCCCCATCCTGATCCCCTTTTCTACAGATGTCCCACATCCTGATCCCCTTTTCTACTGATGTCCCCCATCCTGATCCCCTTTTCTACAGATGTCCCACATCCTGATCCCCTTTTCTACTGATGTCCCCCATCCTGATCCCCTTTTCTACTGATGTCTTCCATCCTGATCCCCTTTTCTATTGATGTCCCCCATCCTGATCCCCTTTTCTACAGATGTCCCCCATCCTGATGCCCTTTTCTACAGATGTCCCACATCCTGATCCCCTTTTCAAGTGATATCCCCCATCCTGATCCCCTTTAGTAGTGAGGTCACGCATCCTGATCCCCTTTTCTAGGTATGTCTCAAAATCCTGATTTACTTTTATAGTGATGCCCTCGTCCTGTTTTACCTTCTTTTTACACACTCACATACACACTCATTCACACACACCCTCACACACAAACCCCCACACACACACATACTCTCTCACACACACTCTCACACATCCTCATACACACACTCACACACTCTCATACAAACATTGAAACTCACACACACCTCACACACACTTTCTTATACACACTTCCTCACTTACATACACCCTCACACACACACACCCTCTCACACACACTCACACTTTTCTTACTTTAATGATGCATCGCTCCAGAGCAGGGGGCCACCACCGTCCCTGCTGTGCTGGCTTCCGGCCTCTGCTGTGCTATGACTTCAGCCACCGCTCAGACAAGCTCTGTTGCTCAGCAATATCAATGCAATCTGCCAGCCAGAGGCCCGCATGGGACGTCATATTCCGCCATCATCTGTGGACCTCTCATTGGCTGGCAGCTTGCATTGATCTTGCTGAGTGGCAGAGCTTGTTAGTGCAGTGGACGGAAGGCATCACGCAGCAGGGACTGCAGCGGCCCTCTGCACTGGGGTGATGCATCATTAAGTTGTCCAAGGTGCCGCGGGCCGCATAGTGAAGCCCCAGGGGCCGCATGCGGCCCTCGGGCCGCGTGTTTGAGACCCCTGATCTATAGCATATGACATGTCATGTAATACATCAGTTGCAGCAGAGCCCAAATCCTCTAAACGGCCCGGGGGCCCTGACTTCTCCTAATCTGCCCCTGTATGAAGCATATGAAGCTATTTACATTAGGTCCAAACATTGTCATCTGTACCATGTCTATACTACACATGAGAAACTGGCCTTAAGTGCAGAATAAACACAAGCAGCACATTCATGCACTGCCTCATCCCTCTCTTTCCCGTCTGCCTGCTTTCAATCATGGAATCTAGCATTTTAGAAAACAAACAAAATAGTTGGGTATTCTTCGCTATTTTTCTGGTAATTTTGGCATAATCTACAATACTGATGGACACCGGGGCCTTGGACACAGGTGCAAACTTACCCTAAGGGTACCGTCACACTTGGCCATGCACCAGTGACCCCGACAGCGATATGACCTGGTAAGGATCACTAGTGCGTCACTGTTGGGATCGCTGGTGAGATGTCAAACAGTCAGATCTCACAAGTGACGCAACAACGATCTGGAATGATACAGAGGTCGTTGGGACCCCGTTTCTCAGACCTGTAGTATTGAGGTCTTTGTTCGTTGTCCCTGTCAAACACACCGATGCATGCTGCCCAGCGGGACCCCAATGATCAAAAAATGGTCCAGGCGACTCTGACATGACCAGCAATCTCACAGCAGGGGCCTGGTCACTGCTAAGTTTTAAACATAGCGAGATTGCTGGCGAGGTCGCTATTGCATCACCAAATTTGTGACTTAGCAGCTATCTTGCTAGCGATCTCGCTTAGTGTGACGGGGGCTTAATTCTTTTGGTGGGTGGATAGCCACCAACCAGCTCCCTTATTTATTTTACTTTTCTAGCGCCATTAATTCCACAGCGCTTTACAGACCCGATCATCACTATTCCCACTGGGGCTCACAATCGTAATACCCTATCAGCATATGTTTGAAGTGTGGGAGGAAACTGGAGAACCCAGAGGAAACCTATACAAAGTCCTTGCAATTAATGTTGTTGGTGGGATTTTAATGTAGGTCCCCAGTGGGTCTCTGTGCTGCTCTTTTCTTTAATATTGGAGTCCCTAAAGCAATATCACAAATATATCCTGATGGTGGCTCTGGGTTCTTATTTTGTACATAGTAACTGTAGGATTTCTCTCCATGGGACTCCTGGAAAGATAATTTGCCCTATACAGGTATAAAATGAAAAGCCATAACTCTTAGACTTATACTTTTCCATATGTTTAAATCATAAGTGCCGTTTCTTTAACAGTCTGGAATACTAATATCTCTTCCATACAACTGTATGCAAACAGAACCCATTTCATTTTTCTCCCATAGCTTTATAATAATAATCTATCCCATTGATCATTAAGAGCATTAGGGATTCTCCGCTCCCAGCCGGGGCTGTGAACCTGCAATCTATTTTCTTGCTTTTAGTATGGATTATTTTTAGGATGAGTTGTTTATTAATAATAATGCAGCAGGTGGCCTGTAGGGAAGTGTCATCTTGCTTGTAATCCATCCCAGCATGATGTGTCGCTCTGCTAGCTATAATCACATTATGTGACAGGTTATTACAGCCTAATTCTTACTGTCATCTTGCTCCATTTCAAAGGCGTAGTCTGGGTTAAGAGACCTTAAATCACAGCTACAGTTACATACACATTAATAATGGAGGTAAAATGATAAGGCTTTATCCTGCAATTTGGATATGAGAGGGAAAAAAATATTATGCAGCGGGTCGTCCCCTTCAGCTGTTTACGGGGTTGAAGAAAGTCATAGCTCGGAGCTGATTGCGAAGAGATTGAGCGGTGTTTACGTAGGAATAAAGAATGATGTATTGTCTTGGAGTGAATCATTAAGAAGCCGCGCATCGTTATGCTCTTGAGAGAAATCAAGGGTGCGATCCAACAGACGGGTAGTTTGGATGAGAACAATTGAAGCACCGAGAAGACCAGGTGGACACGTTAACACGGTTTTGTGTAAGAAAGCATTTATTTCTGTTCTTCATTGTAGCTCCTTCAGCTCTCATCTGAAGAGGATCCATTCTTCCTGCGATGCTCTGCAGATCTCCATGGTAACAAAAAGAGATCATTAGAGCAAACATTTTGCAGTCGCCACCATGTAAATTCATCTCTCACTTTTTTATGTATCATTTGATGCTACAGCAATTTGTTCCATGCAATCGAACGATCCCTTTCCATTCGCCTTGCAGGGAAGTTGCTGTTGGGTTTTTCATCTGCTTGTGACTATTGTAGTGAAATAAAGCAATGCCAGTCGAATTCTTTGTCTTAAGTGCCTGTTCTCTCTCCTCATAGCCATGTTCTGAGCACAGATCAATCACAAAACCAGCATGACAGAAGTACTCATAACCCCATGTTCCTGTGATGTGTGTAGCAGGCACTGGGGCTTGCAGTTCAATGTGGTGAATTAGTGCAAGTCTAACTGCTCATCAGCCACTGTAACTGACAGATGGAGGATCTCATGGTGAGGATACATGTACGCTGTGTGCTATGTCGGCTTGTTTATACAGTGACACGATGGTGTCTGTAGCTCGTGTACGGTTGTTGGTAGAGTTCACTTGAAATGCTCAGACATTTAACAAAATTCAAATCAGTCAGCGATGGAGGATTGGGAATTCATTGACTGTCTCTGAGATCTCCTGCCATGGTGCTCTCCGCTTTACTGATTCCAGGAAGACATCATAGAGCAGAGGGGTCATCCAGACAGCCCGCCATCCAGCAACGCAAAGAATTGCTGTGCTAGACAGAAGTGAGAGATCACTAGGGATATCAGTGCAGGAATAAAGGCACAGCCACAGGAGACTTGTGTCTCTAAAATCTCCCGAAAGAAACTCTCATTGATACAGCTACCACTAATTTATGTGAAATTAAGGGATATTTCTATACTTAAAATTTTACATTCAATATACTGCAATATAAAGCACCACTCCAGGGTTTTTTCAGTGGTGCTTTTAACCTAAGGTCTCAACCTCTAATAATATACTCACCCTCCGGTGTCTTCACCTTTTAATGACACCACTCCGGCCCGACGGCACCATCTTGTGACCACAACTTCTGACTTACTGGAAATCAGAGGTTACATCACGAGTAGTGAGGATCGAATAGTGAAGTATTCAGATTTGGAATATTTTAGCCGAATACTTTTTACTATTTGGGTATTCAACATGAATACCGAGCCTAATGCAAGTCAGTTAGTAATGAGCTCCGCCTACACACGGCCAGCCATAAAACAAGCATTTCTGGGGAGGATGGGATTTTCCTTTTGTGTTTTAACACTAGAAGTCCCAGAAATTTCGAGCTTCCCCCTGAAGTCCCGAAAGAGGACCAAATGACCCTTAGTCCAAACTGACAACTCTGATGGCTCCAATTAGCATCCTTTCATTTGTAAATGTGGCCTAAAATCCTTCAGGTCATTCGACCCCTCTCTGGGTTCCAAAGGTAGAAATATTAAATGACCCCTCTCTGGGACTTCTAGTGTTAACAGCATACAACACATTGATCTACCTCCCACTGAGAGCCTTCTGTTCACACAGCTTTCACTGGGATGCCAGCTCCCACTGTTTACTCAAGGAAGCCATCAATTTGCATCATTCATGATCAACACATCATTCACTAGCACCAACAATACTCGCCGAGTAACGAACATCATGAATACTGTACTATCCATACGAGTAACAAATAGTGACAAATATATTCACTCATCACTAATCACGAGGTCTAAATGCATCTCTATGAGTGCCAGAATGAAGCCAGAACGAAGCTCTCATAGATTTAAGTTACACACTACGATATCGTTAACGATATGGTTGCAACGTCACCAGTTTGGTGATGTTGCAGCGATGTCGAAACAACATCGTTGCGTGTGACATTTACCAACATCCAACGATGAGGTCGTTCATCGTTGGTCATTGGCAAATGACCTGGACTATAAATTTATCATTGGTCTCCTGCTGGGCGCCCAGCATCGGCGTGTGTGACAGCGGGAGACCAACGATGAATGAGCTCCCAGTGCTGCACAGCAAGCATTGGGGGCTGGTAACCAGGATAAATATCTAGTAACTAAGTGCTGCGCTCTGCTTAGTTACTTGATGTTTACCCTGGATACCAGCGTTCTTGCTGGTCCTAATTGCTGGTGAGTCGGCCTGTTTGACAGCTTACCAGTGATCAACTAACAATGTCCCAGCAACCCGATCATTGGTCAGATCGTTGGGACATCGTACTGTGTAATGGGGCCTTTACCCTGGAGCTACCATCAGGTCACAAACTGCAGAAGACAACAGGAGTGATGGTGATAGAAGATGAAGATAGCGATAGGTAAGTATATGAGTAAGGTTTGGGAACTTGGATTTAAAGCACTGCTCCAGTAGTAAAATAATAAACAAAACTCTGGAGTCGTGCTTTAAGTCTGATGATAAAGCACGATGTTGGTAGGAACTAAAGATGAGCAGTGTTCAATTCGAAATGTTTGTCAATCTCAAATTTGACCTGTTGTGGGCGGTGTTCGAGTCATTTGGCGAATGTGAACAATTAGCTTCAAATTCGACAGTTCGAGGTTATGTTCAATAACGGTTCGTTCACTAAAAGCGTAACTGGCTTTTCACAGTAATAATGTTATTGAGTGTTAAGATCCAGTTTCAGCGTATAGTGTGCAGGGGGAAGGCGGGGTTTAGATCAGTGCTGCTGAAATAATGCTGATCTCCATTTTTTTTCCTCCTAAACGCATATACAGTGGGGCGGTGCAGGCTTTCAGCCAATCACACACACACACACACACACACACACAGCAAAGTGAATTTTTTGCACACAAACAAGGGCATGTGTCATTGGATGTGTATGTCACATGTCCTTGCCCTATAAGACCTGGCCATTTTCCCCATCGCTGCCATTACCTCAGTGCTGCAGTTGAGTGTCAGTTAGGCACCGCTACTGCTGCTGTGGGCGCTATAAAGTGTGACTAAGAGATAGGTTTAGGGAGTAGGGACTAGTTGGAATATCAGCCCTTTTGAGGGCTTCTTCAGACCAGTAGGGAGTAGGGACTAGTTGGAATATCAGCCCTTTTGAGGGCTACTTCATAGAAGTAGGGACTAGTGTACTTTCAGCCCTTTTGATGGCTAGGATAGAGCAGTTCTTATTAGTTTTTTCCAGGCAGGTGTGTGCCAGTGCTGTGCAAGTGTTTTTCACAGCATCTGGCCAAATGTAGCTCAGGCAATCCTTTTGGACAGGTAGTGTAGCACTGCTGTGAAGAAAGCTACACCACCTGTCTTCAGTAGCCAATTTTGTGCTGCAGCTAGCCCAGGCAATCCTTTTTGGCTAGTAGCAGTGTCTGGTAGTCAGCGGTGTAGCCCAGCTGTAAAGTAAGTTACACCGCCTATCTTTCCAGTAGCCAATTTTTTACTGCAGCTAGCACAGGCAATCCTTTTGGGCTAGTAGCAGTGTCTGGTAGTCAGCGGGGTAGCCCAGCTGTAAAGTAAGCTTCACAGCCTGTCTATGTGGAGCCCACTGGGACGGGGTACTCGGTGCCGGACCGGGGTACTGCTGGGGGATGTCACGGCGGTCCTGGTCCGGACCGTGTCCCGGGCCAGCACAATAAAATAGGGAGTTATTTACAGGGGATTTGTCACTCGTGACGCCACCCACTATATGCGGCCAGTAATGGGGCCGCCGCTGCTGCAGAACCTCCGGGGATGATGGGATAGCAGCTTGGATAGAATAGTTCCTGTGGGCAGAACTGGGTTCCCCGGGGCAGTGGTAGTAGTAGTAGTTAAAGTCTGTAAGGATAGTTATTGATGCTGCAGGAGAGTAGGGGTAGCAGTAGAGATGATGAGAGTAGAGGTAATCGCAGTATATGAGGGCAAGTGGGGCTTCAGTATAAGGATCACACACACTCATGGTTTCTGTTGTTTTCCAAGTCTTTACTTGCAGATGGTATAACACAGTATTGTCCACGGAGTCTGTACCAGGTTGCTCCCACCCTGACCAGGTCCTTGGCTTCCTACTTAAGCGCTGTGTGTGGCCCTGCTGCTGCTTGTAGCTGTACTGCTGGCCCTGTCTCTGCTCATGGGTACCAATATGCTGGGCAACTTGAGTCCTCTGTGTCACTGACCCTTCCGTGTTGCTTTGCTATGGTGCTGTGAAGATGGTGGACCTTCACTATGCCGGTGTTTACTGTCCTGTCTGTCTCAGGCACAGCCTCGGATCCGGTATCCGTCTTAAGCGCCTCCCCGGGGTCAAGTTTTTGGGGTAACTCTTTATCCCGGGTATGTTCCTCTGTCTCCTCTCCTCAGACCTCTCAGGACCTCCACTTCTACTTGGCTCTGCTCCTGCTCCAGACTCAACTCCAACTCTCCTCTGAACTAACTGTCACTCTTGCTCTGTGGTAAACAACTTAGCTCCTCCCACTAGTGCAGGTGCCACCTAAACTCCTCCCACTTTCTAGTGTAGTGTTGTGTGGGGAGTAAACCTGTGTTGGTATTTCTGTGGCACATTAACCCTTGGGGTGCCACATTCCCCCTTAGTTAAAGACAGTACTCCGGGACTGTGGAACAATAAAGAACAAACAATTAATACAATTAAAACTTAGACTTAAAAGTAAAAATCACTAAACTTCAAAAACAGTCCAAAAATTCAAAAAGCAGTCCTTCCGGGGGGTTTAGTCTTTTGCCTCCGGGCTGATGAATATATACAAGAAAGTTTATACCACAACCAGTCCATGGTAGTATGGTCCATAAAAATAAAATAAAAAGGAAAAATCTTGAAGAATATGCAAGAAGTTCATACAGGATAGTCTCTGTAGGTACTGGGCTTTTTAACGTTGCATTAACTATGTACATTTGTTTACCGGGTTCAATCTATATTTACACAAACATATTTATATTTTACAGTTAACTTTCACCTTTTAATCCCTGTACCTAGCTGGTAACTGACCTCTGGTACTACGCTCGGATCTGCGTAAAACGGGTATACTACTTGCATGTAGACTATTGGTGCTGGTAGGCATGTACCTATTTGTAGTGTTTGGTACTATGTTAGATGAAGATCTGACTGTAGGACTGGCAAGTTCACTAGGACCAGGAATTTGTTCTTCCTCTACGGGTTCTACTTCCAGTTCTTCAGGTCTTGGGACTTCTTCAGGTAACACAGGTTCTGGTGTTGGTTCCACCATTGAAGGGAATGCAATCATTTGTACGACAACTGCTCCATGGTAATTTGGCCATGTTTTAGGGAAATTTCCTAGTACCGTGTGGAATACTTCTTCTTTTTCTTTAATAGGTTGGACCTGTACGGGTTCTGTTACTTCAGGTGTCTTCAGTGTTTCAGGACACAATTTTAGCTGATCACGAGATACGACTTGTGACGTTTTTCCTTCATCTTTGCTTATCAAACAGGTTTTAACATTGTCTAGGTTAGATGGTAAGACTGTGCATAGGACGGTTTCCCACTGATTATCCAGTTTGTCAGTGCGTCTCTTTCCTTGAGAACTTGATCACCTTCTTGTAATGGCATTGCTTGAGCATGTTTGTTAAAAGTTTTCTCTTGTCTTGCTCTTGCTTGCTGAAGATTTCTCTCTACACATTCTTGAACTTGTTGATATTGTTTCTGACGTTGGGTATCCCAATCTGATTCTTCTTCTACTTCTGTATCTGGTTTTATGATTCCCATTTCTAGATCAATTGGTAATTTACCGGGTCTTGCACGTATAAGGTATGCTGGAATGCAGTTTGTAGAACTCACGGGGACATGGTTGTATAAGTCTACCAAGTCAGGTAATTTATCTGGCCACTGGTTTTTTTCTGATTCTGGTAAAGTCTTTAACAGTTCAATTACAATATGATTCATTTTCTCGCATAAACCATTTGTTTGGGGATGATACGTTGTTGTGTGGATCTTCTTACAACCGTACATATTGCAGAATTCCTTGAATAGTTCTGATTCAAAAGCTGGACCTTGGTCTGCAAGGACTTGTTCTGGGTAACCATGTGGTCTACAGAAATGCGTCTGGAATGCTTTTGCTGCCGTCTTCGCTGTCAGATCTTTGACTGGTACCACCACTAAGAAGCGTGAGTAATGGTCCACGATGGTTAAGGCATAGACATAGTCTGACCGGCTTGGTGACAACATGACGTGGTCTAATGCGACTAGCTCGAGTGGCTGCTTGGTTACTATTGGTTGAAGCGGAGCTTTCTGTGGATCTTTCCTTCTGAGGTTGCATGTGGCACATCTTCTGCACCATAGTTCAATGGATTTTCTCATGCCAACCCAATAAAATCTTTCTCTCAGGATCGCTTCTAACTTCTTCCATCCAAAATGACCTGCACCTTCATGATAAGCTTCTAAGACCATTTGAGTGGCTCGCTTGGGCACGATTATCTGCCAGACCAGTTCATGCGTTTTAGGATTGGTATGCGTTCTGCAGAGCTTCCCTTGATGCAGGAACAACTTGCCTCTATCTTTCCATAGCTGTATAGCTTCAGCTGGCGCATTCTGATCAGGGTGTGCGCGTTGTTGCGTAAGCAGTTCTTTCACTAGCTTCACGGCTGGATCATTATCTTGGGCTTCGGCCCATCCGTAGTGTCTTAACGGGTTAAGATTTACTTCCTGCTTTCTTTGGTAGGCGCCAGGTTGATAATCTTGTACCTTTGAACGATGAAAGGCCGTTAGTTCAGTCTCTTCCAACCCTTCCGGTTCCTCTTCCACGTCTTTCAGGTGCGGCATCCATGACAAGGCATCTGCGTTCCCGTTCTTGCGACCTGCTCTGTATGTGATGACAAAGTTGTAATTAGATAGCTGGGCTATCCATCGCTGCTCCAGAGATCCTAGTTTCGCTGTATCCAGGTGAGTCAACGGGTTGTTATCCGTGTAGATGGTGAATTATGCACCTGCCAAGTAATGTTTAAAACGTTCAGTCACAGCCCAAACTACTGCCAGTAGCTCTAACTTGAAGGAGCTGTAGTTCTCGGGATTTCTTTCTGTAGGCCGGAGCTTCCTACTTGCAAAGGCAATAACTCTTTCTTTGCCTCCTTGCATCTGTGATAATACTGCTCCCAGTCCAACGTTGCTGGCATGTAAAGAATGAAGGGTTGATGGTAATCAGGGTATGCCAGGATCTCTTCTCCCGTCAGTGCACTTTTCAGCTTATTGAAGGAATCTTCTCTTTCCTCATCCCACCGTGTCAGGAAATTACAGGATGAAGTCTTCTTTGATCGTCCTACTAGAACGTCTTGCAGAGGAGCTGCTAGCTTCGTGAATCCTCTGATAAATCTTCTATAATAGCCTATCAGGCCCAGGAATTGCCTCACTTCTTTCACGTTCGTAGGTCTTGGCCAATCCCTTATCACTGTGACTTTATCAGGATCCGGTGCTACTCCCTCTGAACTCACGACGTGTCCCAGGTACTGTACCTTTGGTTTGAGAAGGTGACACTTGGATGGCTTGATCTTCATGCCATATTTCGATAGGGCTTCGAACACTTCTGCCAGATCTTGTAGATGTTGCTCATACGTCTTGGAATAGACTATGACGTCATCTAAGTACAGGAGGATAGTTTCAAAGTTCTTGTGTCCTAAGCAGCTCTCCATGAGACGTTGGAAGGTCCCGGGTGCGTTGCAGAGTCCGAACGGCATACAATTAAACTCACAGAGGCCCATCGGCGTAGTAAACGCTGTCTTCTCCTTGTCGGCCTCGGCCACAGGAACCTGCCAGTACCCACTAGTCAGATCAAGGGTGGAAAAGTAGTTAGCAGATTTTAATGCAGCTAATGACTCCTCAATCCTAGGCAATGGGTATGCGTCCTTATGTGTGATGCGATTAATCTGCCGATAATCTACGCACATTCTCATGGTCCCATCCTTCTTTTTAACTAACACTAGAGGTGCTGCCCAGGGGCTACAACTGTCTCCTATTACCCCTGCAGATTTCATCTCTCTGAGCATGTCTTTGGTGGTTTGGTAGTGAGCTGGTGGTAAAGGTCTATACCTCTCTTTTATAGGCTGATGGTTACCTGTGGGTATAGTGTGCTCTACCTCTTTAATCTGCCCAAAGTCTAATGGGTGTTTACTGAATATTTGTTCATATTCCTTCACTACCCGGTATACGCCATGCTTGTGATGGGGAGGTGTAGGACTGGTACCTACATGCAACTTTTGGCACCAATCCTCCAGCTCCTCCTCTGAGCCATTGTCATCCGCCTGACATGACGGGTTCAAGGGCTCGGCGGCTGTGATGTTATTGTTATCAACCGTGTACAACTTAGCCATGGTAGCATACTTAGGTTATGTGACCTCATCTTCTCCGCAGTTTAATAGGCGTAATGGCACTCTTCCCCTGTGTACGTCAACTACTCCTCTCGCTGTGAGTATGGTGGGTCTGTTATCTGAGTACACGGGTTCTACCAGGGCTTGATAGTCTTGCCCCTTAATGCCTATTGCGGCTCTACACCAGACCAACATTTCAGTTTTGGGAGGAATTACAATGGGTATTGGATCACTTACTCGTACACTGCCGATCTCACCTCCGGAGATTTCTACCTGTTGCTTCAACATCAGAGCTTTGATCTCTTTGTGGAGAAGCCTCTGTTGTCCAGTTCCGGCAGTCTCGGCAATTTGCTGCAAAACACTTAACACTTCGGAAAAGCATTTCTCAATTACATTCATTCCTATCAGCATCACGGGTTCACGTTCTCGCCGGTTAACATCGATGATTATAACACCCTGGTTCTGCAATTCTACCTTCCCAACCTGAATATTCATCTCTCTAAATCCAACCTTTGGTATTACCTGTCCATTTCTAGCCCATACCTCAAAGTTAAAGTCATCTGGCGCATTAGTAATGTCTGAATCAGCCCAGTACCTTTTATAAAAAACATGTGGGATGGATGTTATCTGGGACCCAGTATCCAGCAAGGCAAGGCCATCCAACACAATAGGGATCACCGGTTTTCCTCCCACGAATCTGTCATACCAGGCTGAGGGGCCTTGAGTGTTCATTCCTGGGGAGCGGCCCGCCTGCCCAGGGAATTGTCGTTTAAAGGACACTCACGAGCAAGATGGCCTGGTTTCTGGCAACGACGGCAAATGGGCTGTCCATCTGGTTGGTAGCGATCGCTGGGTCGTCCTCTTGCTGCTGGGTGTCTTCTGGGCCTCGTCCACTGGACATCCTCTCTGATGGTCGCCGACTTGGTCTTGGGTGCAGGCTTTGACTCTCGCAGTTCCTTGATGACCTTGGCCATAGAGATCACGGTGTCTGTCAGGGCATCTAGCTTTAGATTGATTGCGGCATTAGAAATTAGTTCTCCAGTCTCAGCAGCAGTTGCTGACATGGCAGATGTCGCTGGCACTGCCGGCTACTGAGGTGCTGCTGCAATGTCCAGGACAGTGGGTAGCTCCCGTGGCTCTTCCAGCTGCTGCAAATGGATAGCTCTATCTTTCAGCTCAGTAAATAACATGTCAGGGTTCTGCAGCAGTATTATGCTTAACTGTCCTCGATGGGAAGGGGAATAGAGGCCCTCTATGAATTGGTCAAATAGCATTTTATCTGCTCCCGGGGCTAAAGCAGGTTCTGCCAGCTTAAGGGCTCTGAGTGCTTCCTGCAGGTTCAAGGCAAAGTCTCTGGCACTCTGTTTAGGTTTCTGGTGGCATGCAAAGAACCTCATCTTAGCCCGAGTATCAGCAGCAGATTCAAACGTTGCTTTCAGTCTGGCTGCTAGATGCTCTACAGTGTCCTTATCTGTGTCCAGCCAGGACGCAACCTCACGCCGTACGTTGCCCGTTAACTGTCCCATTATCATTCCTACATGCTGGGCTTCAGTGAGAGGGTACATCACATAATATTCCTTTATCTTTTGCATAAAGTCAGTTAATGTATTAGGCTCACCGGAGTATTGGGGCAGCCATATTGCCCCTGGAGTATACGGCATCAGGAACGGCATTATTGGTGCTGTTCCTTGCGCCGCTGCACCACCGGGTACTATCGCTGGGTCCGGCGCTGCAGCTCCACCGGCTGTTCCGTCGCCGCTTTGTGAATTGGGCTGCGACATCTTGGGCCCCCTTAGTTAATATCCGCCCTCCGTCTTCCGCTTCCGTCCGAATGTCTAACAAAGGTTCCACTGCGCACCAGGGATTCTCTTCCCTTCCGGATGACGTCAGAGCGGTGAGCGTTTTTTCTTCCCGCGCGTCGCGCGCTCTGCAATGGCGGATTCTGAAATTTACAGTATCTGTGGCGCAGTTACAATTCAGCTTGCCGCGCGCCCAGTAATGGCGGCAGATTTAAAACAGTCACTAATCACGGCACACAATGCCCGATACCGGGCACGGTAGATCCTGTTCGTGACGCCAGGTTGTGGAGCCCACTGGGACGGGGTACCCGTTGCCAGATCGGGGTACTGCTGGGGGATGTCACGGCGGTCCTGGTCCGGACCGTGTCCCGGGCCCGCACAATAAAATGGGGGGTTATTTACAGGGGATTTGTCACTCGTGACGCCACCCACTATATGCGGCCAGTAATGGGGCCGCCGCTGCTGCAGAACCTCCGGGGATGATGGGATAGCAGCTTGGATAGAATAGTTCCTGTGGGCAGAACTGGGTTCCCGTGGCAGTGGTAGTAGTAGTAGTTAAAGTCTGTGAGGATAGTTATTGATGCTGCAGGAGAGTAGGGGTAGCAGTAGAGATGATGAGAGTAGAGATAATCGCAGTATATGAGGGCAAGTGGGGCTTCAGTATAAGGATCACACACACTCACGGTTTCTGTTGTTTTCCAAGTCTTTACTTGCAGATGGTATAACACAGTATTGTCCACGGAGTCTGTACCAGGTTGCTCCCACCCTGACCAGGTCCTTGGCTTCCTACTTAAGCGCTGTGTGTGGCCCTGCTGCTGCTTGTAGCTGTACTGCTGGCCCTGTCTCTGCTCATGGGTACCAATATGCTGGGCAACTTGAGTCCTCTGTGTCACTGACCCTTCCGTGTTGCTTTGCTATGGTGCTGTGAAGATGGTGGACCTTCACTATGCCGGTGTTTACTGTCCTGTCTGTCTCAGGCACAGCCTCGGATCCGGTATCCGTCTTAAGCGCCTCCCCGGGGTCAAGTTTTTGGGGTAACTCTTTATCCCGGGTATGTTCCTCTGTCTCCTCTCCTCAGACCTCTCAGGACCTCCACTTCTACTTGGCTCTGCTCCTGCTCCAGACTCAACTCCAACTCTCCTCTGAACTAACTGTCACTCTTGCTCTGTGGTAAACAACTTAGCTCCTCCCACTAGTGCAGGTGCCACCTAAACTCCTCCCACTTTCTAGTGTAGTGTTGTGTGGGGAGTAAACCTGTGTTGGTATTTCTGTGGCACATTAACCCTTGGGGTGCCACATCTATCCAGTACCCAATTTTTACTGCTGCTAGCCCAGGCAATCCTTTTTGGCTAGTAGCAGTGTCTGGTAGTCAGCAGGGTAGCCCAGCTGTAAAGTAAGCTACACCGCCTGTCTATCCAGTGGCCAATTTTTTACTGCATCTAGCCCAGGCAATCCTTTTCAGCTAGTAGCACTGTCTGTTAGGTCAGTGGTGTGGCCCACTTGTGAACTAAGCTACACTGCCTGTCTATTTCATACTAATTTTTAACTGCATCTAGCCCAGTTAATAGTTTGGGCTTAGTAGCAGTGTCTGTTAGGTCAGAGGTGTAGCCCACTTGTGAACCAAGCTGCACAGCCTGTCTATTTCATGCTCATTTTTAACTGCATCTAGCTCAGGTAATAGTTTGGGCATAGTAGCACTGTTTGGTCACTCAGCTCAGCTCGATTTCCATCCAAATTTATTTTGCCAACAACTGCAGAGTTGCCAATTTGTCCACAAAATGAGTGGCAAAAGGCCTGCTGCTGGTAGAAAGGGCAATAGGCGTGGTGGAAAGGGAAAAACAGTTTGTGTCCGTGGGGTAGATGGTAGAGCAACAGTACCATCTGCTGAAGAAAGACCATCTTCTAGCCAACGTAAGATGTCTACTTATTTCCGTTGACAATCTGATATGATCCCTTTCGTACGGACATGACCATCGCTACCAATTGTAGATGAGGCAAAATAAGAATGGATCTCAAGCACTCCATCAAGTGGCCTCTCCTCCACCTCAACTTCAACATCCCAAATACGCCAGTCCTCTGAGGTGTCACCCTAATCGCACTTGCTTCCGTCCAGCTCCCAAGTCTCCAGCCACCCTACTGAGTATGAGGTAACACAGATGGTTGAGTCTGCAGAGCTGTTCAGTCACACTATAGCCTGGGAATCAGAGGTCTGCTCCAAGGCTGCAATGAGTCCAGATGAAGAAATGATCTGCATTGATGCCCAGAAGCTTTGTGAGTCAGATCCAGGCCTAGATGAAGAAAGTTCTGAGCATAATTTAGACCCTACTTCCCAAACTGTAACTCCTCTTGGTGGAGACAATGAGGAAGATGCTGATGAGACTCAGATACCTGATTGGAACGACAACTTGACTTTTGGGTCATGGCAGGAAGAGGTTGTCTCTGAGGACGAGGGGTGTGAAAACACAAAGGGTGATGATGAGGTTGGAGATCCCACTTACTCTCAACCCACAGTCAGCCAGTCGATGAGGTCAGCACAGGAGATGGAGAAGAATGATAGTGACGATGAGGTTAGGTTGTGCCTTCCAGGACAGAGACGGAGTACTGAAAGCACGTCAACAACTGCATCCTCAGCCACAACTCTGCCTTTGAGCAAAAGTCAAGGTGGCTCTGCTGGTCTCATGGGCTCTAAGTCTTGTTTAGCCTGGGCCTTTTTTGACATCGCAAAGCATCACCCAACTCATTACATCTGTAAGATTTGTCATCAATCTCTAAGTAGAGGCCAAAAACTCAATAGTTTGAGTACTTCATGCATGAACCGTCACATGGATATGAAGCATAAGTCACAGTGGGAAGCTCACTGTGCAACAATGCGACCTGGCGGGGCGGGCCAACCACCATCTGCCCCATCAAGTGCATCCGTGTGCTCTTCATCCTCTGTGACTGTGGGGACATCAGTCACACATGCTTTTGGACACAGACCTTCCACCTCTTTGCCCACAACAGGCAGTGTGATTGGCAGGTCGTCAGTTTTTTTGGAAGTGGAAACACCTGCTGGTGTTGAGCTCTCTCAGACATCGAGATCACCACCTTTGGATGAAGGCAACATTATATCTCTGCCTGTGCCTTCCTCACATCCAGCAGTTTCCTGGGGACTCCCCACTCAACCTAGCAGCCAGCCCTCGGTCCCTCAGATGTGGACAAGTAAAAGACCATTTCCTCCTAGTCATGACAAAGCTAAGAGGTTGACTTTCACCATTTGCAAGCTGTTGGCTACAGAAATTCTGTCTTTCCGGCTGGTGGACACAGAGGATTTTCAAGACCTTATGTCCGTAGCAGTGCCCCAGTATCAGATGCAAAGTCACCACTACGTCTCCAAGAAAGGTGTGCCTGCGCTACACCAGCACGTCGCACACAGCATCACTGCTTTCTTGAGAAACTCTGTGTGTGACAGGTTGCATTTCACCACAGCCACTTGGACCAGTAAGCATGGACAGGGGCGTTACATGTCGCTGACTGGCAACTGGGTAACTATGGTGAGAGCTGGGGAAGGGTCTGCTGTACAAGTCTTGCCATCCCCATGAGTTGTGCAACAATCCTCTGTATGTAGAAGTTCCTCCACTGCTTCTGCCTCCTCAACCTTGTCTCGGTCCTCCACCTCCACCCAAAGCCTGTCTGGTAATGCCACCCGCGTTGTAACTAGCACAAGAAATCCTGCACACCTCCTTACTATGCTGGCAGCCGGGCTCAATGGCATCAGGCAGTCTTTACCTTGAAATGTCTGAGAAATGTGAGTCACACAGCTGAGGAGATGTGGTTAGCCCTGGAGACCGAGTTTCATCAGTGGTTGTCTCCACTCAACCTGCAACCAGTGAAGGCCGTGTGCGACAATGCTGCAAACCTGGGTGCGGCCCTTCGCCGGGGCAATGTGACACACTTGCCTTGTTTGGCTCACGTCTTGAACCTGGTTGTCCAGCAATTTTTAACCCATTATCCCGGCCTAGATGGGCTTCTTCAGAGGGCACGGTCACTGTGTGCTCACTTCCGTCGTTCGCATCTCGCAGCTCAACGACTTGCATCGCTCCAGAAGTCTTTCGGTCTGCTGGTTCACCGACTGAAATGCGATGTGCCGACACTCTGGAATTTGACTCTGCAGCGACTGTGGCAGCACCGCAGAGCCCTGTTGCAATACGTTATGACATATAGCCTGGGCCAACAAGATCCAGAGGTGGGGAAGATTACGCTGCAGGAGTGGTCTCAGATCAAGGACCTTTGCACCCTTCTGCATAGTTTTGAAATGGCGACGAAGATGTTTAGCGCCGACGATGCCATTAGCAGCATGACTATTCCGGTCATCTACATGTTGGAGCACACTCTAAATAGTATTCAGAGTCAGGTGGTGGGACAAGAGGAGGGGGAGGAAGTACAGGAGGAGTCATATGCGGAAGGCATAACAACAAGATCTCCAAGGTCCAGACGGTCGGCAGCACCAAGGTGGCACGCATGGGAGGGTGGGGAGAGAGATTAACGAGGGCGCATGGTAGCAGCCAAACTGTTGTGGAAGGTGCAGGAACCAAGGAAGAAGTGGAGGACGAACTGGCGATGGGCCTGGAAGACTCAGCAAATGAGGGAGACCTTGATCACATTTCTGTTGTGCGAGGTTGGGGGGAGAGGGCAGAGGAAAGAAGCATGATTCTCACCTCGCCGCCATCAACACAACAAGGACTTCGTCCTCCTAAAAGCGTATGAGCATCTTCTTACTGCACTACCTGCAATATGACCCTCGGATTGTCAGAATTCGAAGTAATGCCGACTACTGGGTTTCCACACTCTTAGATCCCCGGTACAAGACAAAATTTGGCGAAATAATTCCTGCCATAGAAAGGGACGCATGCATGTAGGAGTATCAGCAGAAGCTGTTACAGAATCTTAGATCTGCTTTTCCACAAAACACCCGTGGTGCACAGAGTGAATCTCACAGGAGTATCTCCAAGTTAACATCGACCGGCTTCATGCAAGACCATTTTTCCGTGTTCTGGCGCAGAAGGGTGGCATAGGGGCGGGGCTTTGGTCATATGGGGCAGGGGTATGGAGAAGGATTCGAGTTTAGTACCCTGTTTCACAGAAAGACGCGCTATGTCTTATTTTCAGGGGATGTCTTACTTGTCCATCATCTTGCAGCCCCCAATATGGTATCCCCATCATTCCCTTGCAGCCCAAAATATCCACATCATCCCCTTGCAGCCCCCAATACTGCATCCCCATTATAATCCTTTTGCAGCCCGCATAATCCTTTTGCAGCCTGCATAATCCTCCTATTTCAGCCCCTATCATCCTTATGTAGCCCCCATCATCCTCTTGCAGCTCTATCACCCCTATGCAGCCCCCAATAATGTAGCCCCTATTATCATCCCCATGCAGCCCCCAATACTGTGTTCCCATCATCATCTCCTTGCAGCCCCCATTATCCCCATGCAGCCCCCATCATCTTCTTGCAGCTTTCATCATCCTCCTCTTGCAGCCCCCATCATCATCTTTCTCTTGCAGCTCCCATTATCCCCAAGCAGCCCCCCTCATCCTCCTCTTCCAGCCCCCATCATTCTTTTGCAGCCTCTATCATCCTACAATTGAAGCCCCCATCATCCACATGCAGCAATCATCATTCTTTTGCAGCCCCCATCATATTTTTTGCAGGCCCCCATCATCCTCCTCTTGCAGCCCCATCATCCCCGTGCAGCCCAGACACATACATACACACACACCCTTTTCTCACCGGTCTGCCACTGCTGCACCTGCAGCATTAGGGTGCCACTCTGTTCTCTTCCTTAGCTGCGTGCATAGATGTAGTGAAGCCTCATATCTCTCCATATATAGTAGTCCTGTCTCATATAGTGCAGCCTCATATTCTCTCCATATAGTGCAGCCTCATATCTTTCCATTTACAGTAGTGCAGCCTCATATAGTGCAGCCTCATATCTCTCCTTATACAGTAGTGTAGCTTCATATTGTGAAGCCTCATATTCTCTCCATATAGTGCTGCCTCATATCTCTCTATATAGTGTAGCCTCACATAGTGCAGCCTCATATCTCTCTATATACAGTAGTGCAGCCTCATATAGTGCAGCCTCATATCTCTCCATATACAGTAGTGCAGCCTCTTATAGTGCAGCCTCATATTCTCTCCATATAGTGCAGCCTGATATCTCTCCATATAGTGCAGCCTCACATAGTGCAGCCTCATATCTCTCCATATACAGTAGTGCAGCCTCACATAGTGCAGCCTCATATCTCGCCATATACAGTAGTGCAGCCTTTTATAGTGCAGCCTCATATTCTCTCCATATAGTGCAGCCTTATATAGTGCAGCCTCATATCTCTCCATATAGTGCAGCCTCATAGAGTGCAGCCTCATATCTCTCCATATAGTGCAGACTCATATAGTGCAGCCTCATATCTCTCCATATAGTGCAGCCTCATGTAATGCAGCCTCATATCTCTCCATATAGTGCAGCCTCATAGAGTGCAGCCTCATATCTGTCCATATAGTGCAGACTCATATAGTGCAGACTCATATCTCTCCATATAGTGCAGACTCATGTAGTGCAGCTTCATATCTCTCCATATAGTGCAGCATCTTATCTCTATATATAGCGCAGCCTCATATTCTCTCCATATAGTGCAGATTTATATAGTGCAGTCTCTTATCTGTTTATATACAGTAGTGCAGCCTTATATAGCGCAGCCTCATATTCTCTCCATATAGTGCAGCGTATTATCTCTCCATATAGTGCAGCCTCATATTTGCAGTTGGATAACTCTTTATGCAGTATAATGCCCCCCCCTCCCTATAGTCCTCTGGCCACCATGTACTGAAAACAATAAATGTGTACTTACCTTTCCTGGTTTCCCCACTGCTCTTATCTTTGCAGTCTGAAGACTCAGTAGGAAGAGGCGGTGTCGGCCTGTGTTGCACTGTGGAACGCATAAAACAGAAAGTGCCGCCTTCTCCTAGTGTTTAGGAGGCCGCACCAGCCTGCTTTATATGCGTTCCATAGTGGAACGCACATAAAAAAGCCAGGTGGTAAGAGGCGGGGAGGGGCGGCAGCAGGAGGTAGTAGGCTCCCCTTCCCGACACATGGCGGGCCAGGCACTGGGATCGGCGGAAGCAGGGGGCAGCGGACCCCTATACATCTGAGCCTCGTCGCGGCCAGGAAGGGGCTGCCTCTAGGGAGCGGGCAGCTGCCCCATGCTGGGTACACTCATGGGAAGAGAGCAGAGCGGTGCCGCCGTAATGCTGCCGGTGTGGCAGCTGGCAGCATCCACCGCTCTGAGCCATGGACCGGCATAGAGACCTCCACGTCCCGGTCCGTGTCCCGGTGGTTGGGGACCCCTGAGCTAGAGGTTGGCTAGCCTGGCACACTCCCAGCTGTGATTAGCAGCTCACTATCTATAGAGTGTTTAGTGTAAGAGGGGTAATCTTTCTGAGCTCTGCTACAGGCTAAATCTAAAATCTGATTGTGTCAGACCCGCTGCACCTAGTAATCTAAAGGTACCGTCACACGCCGCCATATCGACGGAGATTTGGTTGGCAATTCCCAAATTCGGCAATGTGGAAACCACATCGCCTGTGCGCATAGTGGCGTGTGATTGGGGGATTCCATGGCGATAAATCACCGGTGGAGCATCACCTGATTGCCCTGCACTGCAGAGAAATCAGGCATCATCCACCAGCCAATTTCAGCGCATGGTGGCATGTGACAAGGCGAGGGTGACGTTCACAGTGATCATGAAAGAAATCAAGTAGGCGTGCTTGGATGTTGTGTTTTTCGCATCGCACCTGCGGCGATTGGTGGGTGATACTGCGTTCCGATTGGCTGGCCGTGTCCGAGGTGCCTTATTTGATGACCCATGCATTCACGCAAGGCTGACCAATGGGAATGCAGTTACGTCCACCAATCGCAGTGATAGGGGCGCTGTGAAACACACTCTAGCATGCCCCTATCAAAACAGTATGGCAACATCGCTGCTACGATTGTGCCGTGTGACACGGCGATGTGTGAAGGGAAGATTGCTTCCGGTCTTCTGCAGGCAATTTCCGGAACATAGGATCGCCGTAGAATGCAGGCGAGATCTCTATGTGTGACAGGTCGATGGCGATCTGAAAAACGTTCCCGAAACGTGCGCGCTCACATCAAATTGCCAGCGATATGGAAGCCATTTGGCGGCATGTGACGGTACCTTAAGAGATGATACATAATGGTTTTAGGATCTCTTTGCCTGAAACATGCTGTACTCAGATGATGTAGCAAAAACCTACTGACAGATTTCCTTTATTGGCTAAAGCTACATGGCGACATGTGTCGTGCAACAGAAATTCTCCCTCAAAGTCACTCTACAAAAATATCTGTGCAATTTACCTGTTACTTGATACTACCCAATTCTTTTGTGGCTCTGAATTTTCTGTAAATCATCCAAGTTACAGTCACATCACATTCAAGTAGCAGGTTGCATAGAACCTGTATTGAAATGTATTGGCAAGTGAATCACAAGTGACTTGCGACCAGCAGCAGAAAATCCAACTTATTTGGACCTTGTTGCTCCCAGGAAGCAGAACGACAACCATAGGAAATCAGTAAATGTGATGTCACAAGGAGACACTGTGATTTCTAACCCTACCCCTAAAGGTAACCTGTGCAGGATTTTTGTTTATCTTAGAAGTTTATATACAAGTGCAACTCAATGAATTGGAACATCATCAAAAAGTTCATTTATTTCAGTAATTCAATACAAAAAGTGAAACTCATATATTATATAGAGTAATTACAAGCAGAGTCATCTATTTGAAGTGGTTTTTCTGTTAATGTTGATGATTATGGCTTACAGCCAATGAAAACCCAAAAGTCATTATGGCTAGGGTCACACTTAAAATCTGAATTGCGTTCACCGCATCCAGATCCGGATGTGGTGAACACAATTGTCTTCAGACATTCAGCAAATCAGGAACCGGATTGCTGAAGCCGCAATGCGGTAACCGGATTGCCTAGGATGTGTAATCCTGAGCAATCCAGTTACTGGATAGTTTGCTCATCCCTGCTGCCGCAGGGTTGAACAAACTGTTCTGTGTTCTGTAAAACTAATTATTTTATTAATAAATGCTTGTACAATGTCTCTAGAGGGTGCCCAGTCTCCCTAGAGACCTTCCACCCACTCAGGTGGGCATATAATGCTATATATAAGTAAAATTCATATGAAGAGTGTATTGGCATTCGATGATTCACTGCACATGCTCTAGATGTCAACCTCAACTGACTCTTCTCATGATTTTTCTGTGATAATTTACATACAGTGATTATGTCAGAACTCGGGCTTTTACTGGTTACCTTCTGTGCCTCCTCACCCTTATCCAAGATGGTGTCTGGTACTTCGCTCTCACCATGTGTTCCTGTTTTCTTGCTTATTTAAGCTCCTGTCCAACTTTAAGGCTTTGGCTTGAATTTTTTGCTTAAACTCTGGCTTTTCCATGCATCATCCCAGTTTGCCCCTTCTCCAGCTACTCCAAGTTGGTTCTTCTAATTACTCTGGAGTCTTCTGCTCTGCTAGCCTCACCTGTTCTCAGCTTGTCTCCAGCTACAGGCTGTGTTCTTTAAGAATAAATCCTGCTACTTGAACCCTCAGTCTGTTCTCCTGCATGTATACGTGCTACACCAGAAGACTCTACTGTTTCTACTTCGTCTGTTTATTTTTTATTTACTAGTGCGGTGCTCAGGACTGCTTCTGGACTCTTGTGTAGCTGCACCACACTATATTAATATCTGGGACTATGTTTGCTTAAAGGACTATTTTCATTATCAGCTTTGATTTGTGTGAATTGCACTTAAAGGACTATTTCCATATTTGGCTTGCAGTGTGTGAACATTACTCAAAGGACTGTTTCGGTATTCGGCTCTGCAGTGTGTGAACTGTATTTTTTTTAATTGTTTTCACGTGATAATAAAAGATTGAACTCAAGCCTTTGTCTCTGCCTTGTCTTTGCCCTATTCCATTAAATTTCTGAGTTATCCACACAAAGTGTTACAGGTTATTTCACTTCAGTCAGTAGCTCAGTCAGCCCCACCGTGACATCTCTAGTACATCGAAGCCATGCGATACGATCTCGTCACTTCCACCAACACGTGACATTCTGCACCCACAGGGGCATGTAAGGTAAGCTTGGTGTAATATTACACTGATACCCCCTGTCCATGGGGGCACAGAGGGCATGCAGAGTGATAAAGGGTGATCAACGCAATCCTCCAGCATGACACCACACTCACTCACAAACCTGACAGACATGAAGACCCTTTTTACTGCCCCAAAGAAACAGAGTCCTTCTAGCCTAGTAGAGCTGCCACCACTTCCTTGTTAGATACAAGGCTGATCCATTAAAAGGCTAATATAGGGGCAGAATCCAGCCTGTGATGACATACAATTTTAAACTGAGAACACGGATGTGAGGGGTCATGGATCGTGATAAAAGAGCAACCCAGGATTAAATTTTCTATTTAATTGCCGTATCACTACACTAGAAAAACAATATACACACAATGGCTTTTACAGATATTACAGTCAGATATGCGAATAAAGATAGTAGGATACAAAAAGAGCATGGCGTGAAAGGTATGTCAGTTACCAGCTTTTTGTTGCTGCTTTGGTCACTGACTCAGAACACGGGAGGCGCTGTTTGATCCAGGGTCTTTACTCGTTTCCTTCCAGCACAGTATATGAGGATATGGCCTTCCCCAGACATGAACAACTAGAGTAATATGGGAAGTTGTTCTTAACCGATAGGTGGATCATTCCCTCTTCATCCAAGGATGTCCTCGAATTCCCTCCCTTGTTCTTTGGGTTGAAATATCCCAGAAGATTATGATGGGTCATAACTTCTCACCAGGAGGCCTGAGGGGAACAGTTCTAGTGCCATCGGATCTGGCTAGATCTTCCCTATGCATGGAGATCAAACATGACTTCTATACCCGGCTTCTGCTAGCCATTCTCCGTATTTGTCTATCCAAGGGTGCTAGAACGAATCGAGACCTATGTGTGGGCGCAACTTGCTCTCATGACTTCAGTGATATGATTTGTGTAGGAATAGGACATATGGTATGTCTATAATTCTTATTAATGTGATGGTGCCGACAAGCCTCATGAGGTCCCTGAGAAATGCAGATTTCCTGCCCGTTTTCACAAAGAGTAAACCAGCTTTCCTGTCACTTGGCTTGTCACAGGAGGAGACCAGAACTTTCAATGGTGACAGCTTCCTTAGCTAAATTACTCTTCCTTAGTTTTAAAAAGAATTGACACCTTTCTGCCAATGAAACCATTTGGTTGGGAAATGGATCCTGGCAGAGGAGGGGGTTAGACTGTAATCGCTATTTATGCACAGATAACAAATGTAGAAATATCTATGACTACACCTGAAGAAATATCATGGGGATATTATTGATTGGTATGTCCAAATATCTTCCATATTCTTCACACACACCTAAGCATTTTTTACATAATTTTCACAGTAGTATGCTTGGTTTCTAAAGCAAATGCAATAAGTGCAGCCTTTTTGAATATTATAACATCAAGTAGGCTTTAAAACATGCGGCACTTGTTCTGCAGAGCATCCATCTCAGTTCATTTCTTTCAGTACATACAGAGATATAATGCAAGATTGATCTCATCTAATTTTACAGCCTCATGGGAATGTTCAGCAAGTGACCAATGATTAGCTTTTACGAGCGTCAAAGGCCCACCTGTCAATGTGAAAATTCAAAGGTTTATGTTTGGTGTTTTTCAACACTGTAAAGCCATTTGATTAAAGAGAGTGAGTCCTGACTGATGGAAAAGCTGGTCAAGATAACTCCAGGTAGTAGAGGTAAATCAAATTGCCTTTTTACTCCTAGCATGGTTATCTGTAATTTTTTAACCCATGTCTAGGGGTTAGCTGGAATTATTCTGTCTTGGGCTAATGGTTGCAGTGCCCAAGATTTTTTTTAAAACATCTTTACTGGTTTGAAATGATTAAAAAAAGGTATTCTTACCTTTACTTTCACCCTGCCAATTCTTCCCTCATCCATTTCTTGTCTCTGTTTATTGGACTCCAGTGATGATGGTATACGTGAGTGCTATCAATGAATGGGGCAATCAACCTTTTGCTGGAGCAGTGACATTTTCACATGACTGAGGTAACCACGGCTCCTTGGGACAGGCTGAAGGAGGCACAAGTAGTGTAGTTGGACCTGGCTGAACAGACTTTCTGGGGAGCAAGCATCAAAACAGGATTGGCAGGAGATCAGTAAGGTGAATATCACCCATCTGGTTATTTTAGACTATTACCAGCTGTTAATGTCCTCCTTTATTTTCATTAATTTTTCTTTGCTCACTGAATGATGGACCAAAGATTTTTATTTGTCCTACCAATGCTTCCCAAATCATAGCTGGATTTTGTATTGTATTTAGGCAATCCATGGGACATCTCATGGGCCACCCTTTTGTTGCTGTGAATGTTTAGACTTGTTTTATCTTCTATTTATCTTCTTTCTTTTGGTTCTTTCGTCCAGTTCACATCCAGTGAGCCATGAGTACATACTGTGGAAAAGAAGCTTTGAAACAGGACATGAAGGAGGACTTCCATGTCCAGAATAGAGGAGCTGGCATACCATTTTAAAGGGAACCTGACCCCTCCAAATCACCCCCAACCCTATTAATACCTGTCCCTGCACCATGACATATCATTATAAGTGGTCCTTTTCTATAAAAAATGCGTTATGTAACATTGCAAAAATCAACATTATGCACTTACATATGTGCAATTTCTTGGCTCTGAATAAGTCTCACAGGGCATCCCCTGTGAGACTCTAAGCCCTCCTTAGCTGCTCATTATCATCCCCCGATGGGTGTGATAAGTAATCCTAGTCCTTCTCGCCCTGCTGTAGGGGCGTAATAGCTGGTGTGACGCTATTTGCGTCACATCTGGTCTTTGTGATGTCTGTACACCCTTTAGGGGTAAATCTAAAGCCGCGCATGCGCAATGCACATGGAGAGGTCGGAGTACACCTAAAGGGTGTACCGACATCACAAAGACCGGATGTGACACAAGTAGCGTCACACCGGCTATTACGGATATAATTTTGAGCCAATCGACTATCATATCTGCTCCAAGGGGATAAACTCACACCCTCTACAGCCTCACTGGGATCAAGGCCTTTGTGGCAAGACAAACTTGTGCTGGGAGCCCTAGCTGCTTAAGTATTTCAAAGAAACCCCCTATATGGATGGGAGCCGTAATTTCATAAAAAGTTATAGAGTTACAGTACATCTTTGCCATATACATGTTACATTTTTGAGACCTCGAGAACAGGACAAATACCTGCCTTGGTCTCAACTTGTTCTAGCACCCCAGGGTGGGAGATACCTACAATGGCTAGTAGATGCCAGGTAGTGAAGCCATGTTTGGTCTCCAAGCATAATGGGGGCCCGGCTGAATACAATGGCACCAAAACCATCTCCCTATGACATTTCTTTGAGAAGTTATGATCCATTATAGGTTTTGAAATTTTCAGCTACTGTACCCAAGGGTAGGCAAACTAGGACCACCCCAGAGGTGGAAAAAAGAGTGACCAAGGCGTTAACTGCCTGTATAGGTCTATGGCCCAGGGTTCTCTTCTAAGGGAGGTCATGCTGTCATATAGTGTTGGAAGAAAACAAGAATGTCTAGCATCACACACCTCCCATGTGGCTGCGCAGCACCAAAACTTTACATCCAACCGGTTACTGATTTTTGTATCATCTGATTACATTTATTGAACTATCACCTGTATTTGCATTTCTGACCATCATATATGTATATCCAATGTGTATATAGTGTTTTGTCTAGTGTGCCCTTAAGGCGATCAGATATCCAATATAATCTTGGGCTGATCTTTTATCTCAATTCATGCGTCCGTGTTCTCAGTTTAATGTTACATACTAACAGGGCTCTTTTCTGGCCTGATATAATCCCGTTAATGAACTGGGCTGATATCTAAAGAGGAACTGGTGGCAGTCCTAACTGGCTCGTAGGGCTCTGGTCTCTGGTGCCAGTAACAGGGATCTCTCAGCTTGTCAGGGTTGTATTCTGCCATGCCAGTGGTCTCATGAGCCACACTGTGCCCATGCGGGCAGAGAGTAACTGGTAAAACTGACATTATGTAACCCATAAAAGTGCGGAGCATCATATTTTGGTGAAAGTGGGTAGACCATACCACGTAAACCCAATGTATTAGTGACATCAGGAAGGATTTCAAAGTGCAGTTCTTAAAAGGGGCACATTTGCTATCACAAGGGGTTGTACTAGTTGTGGACAATTCATTTAACTAATATCTGGATCATTGACAAGTAAAGCTTAGTAGTATACAGGTCAAAAGAATAAAATATAACAGTAATGTAAAATCTAAATTTAAAATTCAAAGATGGTAGCTATGTCAACTAATAGGGTTAGATTATGGAGAGGGCAAAGGGGTCAATTTTGTAGGCACTCCCAGGACCAAAACATACTAATCCTCTATCATTTTCTAGTGTTTGTAATGCTAACTAGAAATCCTGTGGCCTGCAGCCAGCCCTTGAGAAAGCCACTTGCCTTGGGGAAGGCTCTTTTTTATTTCTTATAGCAATTGGTCACCATATTCATCTTGGAAAGTAATTTTTTTGCTTTTGCTACATATTTAATTTTTTTCCAATGTTGTTTCCCAGGGATCTTTCATTCCTCAAGGACTATGCTTGATACATTACCTTAGTCTTATAAAGCTAATTTAGGCCTTTTTGTTGGTGGTGCCAGTGGTAGCATTGGATGTCTGTTATTTTCAGACCTTCATATTTTTTGGCTAAAAGTACTTGTGTTTTTTCTATATCTATATTGTTATGGTGTGCCTCCTTATTACATGTGTGATTGCTCATTTACAATTATACATTATCATGTGTACTTTATAGGATGTGTACTTTTAGCGTATCTTTAAATGCAGTGGCGTAACTTCAGGCCCAGGGGCCCCCAATTATTGCAAATCTTTAATAGTATTCGTCTTTTTCTATGGGCCAAAGGGACTTTTGGGGCCCCCCTAGGCTGCAGGGCCCGGGTGCGATCGCAACCCCTGCACCTATTGTAGTTACGCCCCTGCTTAAATGTTTTTATTCAATAAAGATGTAATTCTTTGGTAATTCTGCTATTCTTTGGCACATCTATGCTTCATAAGCTACTTATTGGTATGTGTATATATATATATATATATATATATATATATATATATATATACAGTATACTGTTCAAAAAAATAAAGGGAACATTTAGCAACACACTGTAATGTTGAAGTGTTACCTTTATTTTTTTGAGCAGTATATATATATACATATATATATATATAGTAGAAAAATTCCTTGCAGCACACAGCTATCACCAATGTTGCATAATGCTATAAGCCATGTGGTTGAGAAAAAAGTTTAAAAACTTACGTTTTTCTGAAAAAACTCAAAATCTAATCTTTTAATTCTGAAGTTCTTAGTACAAACATTGGCCAAGGTCTGTTTGCTCGTCGACTGCGACAAAGTGACTTCAGGCACAACGAGTCCTATGCTGACACCCAAGTCCTCCTTTTCCGCTCCCCCACCTCTCAGTGGGCAGACTCCATCTATACCCTCCATCACCTGTCTACGATGAGGGTGCAATTTGCAGCAGAGTATCTGCAACTCTATGTCACATATAACGAAAAAACTGCACAGCACTCACAGACCAGTGTGAACTGGTGCAAGCAGGGACACAGAGAGATATATATATATAGTAGAAAAATTCCTTGCAGCACACAGCTATCACCAATGTTGCATAATGCTATAAGCCATGTGGTTGAGAAAAAAGTTTAAAAACTTACGTTTTTCTGAAAAAACTCAAAATCTAATCTTTTAATTCTGAAGTTCTTAGTACAAACATTGGCCAAGGTCTGTTTGCTCGTCGACTGCGACAAAGTGACTTCAGGCACGACGAGTCCTATGCTGACACCCAAGTCCTCCTTTTCCGCTCCCCCACCTCTCAGTGGGCAGACTCCATCTATACCCTCCATCACCTGTCTACGATGAGGGTGCAATTTGCAGCAGAGTATCTGCAACTCTATGTCACATATAACGAAAAAACTGGACAGCACTCACAGACCAGTGTGAACTGGTGCAAGCAGGGACACAGAGATATATATATAGTAGAAAAATTCCTTGCAGCACACAGCTATCACCAATGTTGCATAATGCTATAAGCCATGTGTTTGAGAAAAAAGTTTAAAAACTTACGTTTTTCTGAAAAAACTCAAAATCTAATCTTTTAATTCTGAAGTTCTATATAATTCATATAAAACAACCAGGAGTCAGGCCATAATTGAAAAGCAAGTGCACTTTATTAAAATAGCAGCATCAGCTGCATTTAAAAGTGATGCAACACTGCACACACATATAGGTGACCACATGAACCTATGTGATTAACATCCAAAAGATTTAGCATAACATTGCAACCAGTGTAATACAATGACTTGCCCCACAAAGGGTGCACAGCAATTTCACAAATCACAAGGTACACATAAACAACTTAGTTCATGGGTCAGATTATTACCTATTGGTGGCAGTGGCCCCCTGACGCGTTTCGCCAAGCTTCTTCCGAAGAAGCTTGGCGAAACGCGTCAGGGGGCCACTGCCACCAATAGGTAATAATCTGACCCATGAACTAAGTTGTTTATGTGTACCTTGTGATTTGTGAAATTGCTGTGCACCCTTTGTGGGGCAAGTCATTGTATTACACTGGTTGCAATGTTATGCTAAATCTTTTGGATGTTAATCACATAGGTTCATGTGGTCACCTATATGTGTGTGCAGTGTTGCATCACTTTTAAATGCAGCTGATGCTGCTATTTTAATAAAGTGCACTTGCTTTTCAATTATGGCCTGACTCCTGGTTGTTTTATATGAATTATATGTTGTTTTTGGAGGGCCTTTTATACTGAAAAGGGTTTTTCTGAATCTACTAATTCTGAAGTTCTTAGTACAAACATTGGCCAAGGTCTGTTTGCTCGTCGACTGCGACAAAACTTTTTTCTCAACCACATGGCTTATAGCATTATGCAACATTGGTGATAGCTGTGTGCTGCAAGGAATTTTTCTACTATATATATATATATCTATGTGTCCCTGCTTGCACCAGTTCACACTGGTCTGTGAGTGCTGTGCAGTTTTTTCGTTATATGTGACATAGAGTTGCAGATACTCTGCTGCAAATTGCACCCTCATCGTAGACAGGTGATGGAGGGTATAGATGGAGTCTGCCCACTGAGAGGTGGGGGAGCGGAAAAGGAGGACTTGGGTGTCAGCATAGGACTCGTCGTGCCTGAAGTCACTTTGTCGCAGTCGACGAGCAAACAGACCTTGGCCAATGTTTGTACTAAGAACTTCAGAATTAAAAGATTAGATTTTGAGTTTTTTCAGAAAAACGTAAGTTTTTAAACTTTTTTCTCAACCACATGGCTTATAGCATTATGCAACATTGGTGATAGCTGTGTGCTGCAAGGAATTTTTCTACTATATATATATATATCTCTGTGTCCCTGCTTGCACCAGTTCACACTGGTCTGTGAGTGCTGTTCAGTTTTTTCATTATATGTGACATAGAGTTGCAGATACTCTGCTGCAAATTGCACCCTCATCGTAGACAAGTGATGGAGGGTATAGATGGAGTCTGCCCACTGAGAGGTGGGGGAGCGGAAAAGGAGGACTTGGGTGTCAGCATAGGACTCGTCGTGCCTGAAGTCACTTTGTCGCAGTCGACGAGCAAACAGACCTTGGCCAATGTTTGTACTAAGAACTTCAGAATTAAAAGATTAGATTTTGAGTTTTTTCAGAAAAACGTAAGTTTTTAAACTTTTTTCTCAACCACATGGCTTATAGCATTATGCAACATTGGTGATAGCTGTGTGCTGCAAGGAATTTTTCTACTATATATATCTCTGTGTCCCTGCTTGCACCAGTTCACACTGGTCTGTGAGTGCTGTGCAGTTTTTTCGTTATATGTGACATAGAGTTGCAGATACTCTGCTGCAAATTGCACCCTCATCGTAGACAGGTGATGGAGGGTATAGATGGAGTCTGCCCACTGAGAGGTGGGGGAGCGGAAAAGGAGGACTTGGGTGTCAGCATAGGACTCGTCGTGCCTGAAGTCACTTTGTCGCAGTCGACGAGCAAACAGACCTTGGCCAATGTTTGTACTAAGAACTTCAGAATTAAAAGATTAGATTTTGAGTTTTTTCAGAAAAACGTAAGTTTTTAAACTTTTTTCTCAACCACATGGCTTATAGCATTATGCAACATTGGTGATAGCTGTGTGCTGCAAGGAATTTTCTCACTATATATATCTCTGTGTCCCTGCTTGCACCAGTTCACACTGGTCTGTGAGTGCTGTGCAGTTTTTTCGTTATATGTGACATAGAGTTGCAGATACTCTGCTGCAAATTGCACCCTCATCGTAGACAGGTGATGGAGGGTATAGATGGAGTCTGCCCACTGAGAGGTGGGGGAGCGGAAAAGGAGGACTTGGGTGTCAGCATAGGACTCGTCGTGCCTGAAGTCACTTTGTCGCAGTCGACGAGCAAACAGACCTTGGCCAATGTTTGTACTAAGAACTTCAGAATTAAAAGATTAGATTTTGAGTTTTTTCAGAAAAACGTAAGTTTTTAAACTTTTTTCTCAACCACATGGCTTATAGCATTATGCAACATTGGTGATAGCTGTGTGCTGCAAGGAATTTTTCTACTATATATATATATATATATATCTCTGTGTCCCTGCTTGCACCAGTTCACACTGGTCTGTGAGTGCTGTGCAGTTTTTTCGTTATATGTGACATAGAGTTGCAGATACTCTGCTGCAAATTGCACTATCATCGTAGACAGGTGATGGAGGGTATAGATGGAGTCTGCCCACTGAGAGGTGGGGGAGCGGAAAAGGAGGACTTGGGTGTCAGCATAGGACTCGTCGTGCCTGAAGTCACTTTGTCGCAGTCGATGAGCAAACAGACCTTGGCCAATGTTTGTACTAAGAACTTCAGAATTAAAAGATTAGATTTTGAGTTTTTTCAGATAAACGTAAGTTTTTAAACTTTTTTCTCAACCACATGGCTTATAGCATTATGCAACATTGGTGATAGCTGTGTGCTGCAAGGAATTTTTCTACTATATACATATATATATATAGTTTTCTCATTTTCTTATTTGGTTATATTGCTTCCATATAGATAAAACCAACAGAACGTGATGTGTTGATGTAAAATAATTTTCTAAAATAATGACAGTCATACTAGCAATACATGTAATTGAGATCATGACCACATACATATAGGGACCTCCAGATATCTCCTGAAGGTAGATAAGGAAAAGCGGTAGTGAACATGGTGGTGTTTAGTTTACCCAAAACTTTGTTTCAGCAGGAAATAAGTTACTGCCAAAGAGGTCTGGCAGTGACTTATGCCTATGTCATCATTGAAATAAACATGTATGCTTGACTTTCCTGAGATTGGAGAAACAGTGATTGGCTGACAGCTGTCTTGTGTAAAGATAGTTTCACACCTAGTTTTATCTATGGCTAGAATTATGAGTCGAGGAAGGGCTGTTTTATTATTTTAACCACTTTGTCCCTTGTATCTAAGGACATAAATGGTATGAGATGGTTTGCTGGAATTAGTTATTCATATTTTGCACTTTGATTTAGGAGCTTTAACTTTTTGCTTCATCATGCTTTTCAGGGTGCTCGTTTACTTAGTGTCCAAGCAGCCAAGATCTACATGGAACACCACACTTGATATAATCACAATTTTTTGTAGTATAAACGTGAGACCGTATGTTCAAAATGAACCTGTAAGGTCTACTGTGCATGCAGAACCATGAGTACTTCAATGCACATACTTATAAACCCTGCCCAACAGTCCCTTCATACAGTAGCATTCATAAACAGATCTTTAGAAAAAGTATTTCTAAAGACCGTTTATGAGATGCTAATTAGGGCTTTGACTAGTTGAGGGGGCAATAGTTCCCCCGACTCATTGGCCCACTTAGTGTTATCACGCCCCTCTGGGCATGATAACATGCTTTACATTGCCAGCATCATGTGCATCTCCATACAAAGCAGCACGTGCGTTTGGCTTTGTACCTTTCAGCATTGAACTTCTCTGACTCCAGCTTCAGAGAGGCTACGTATGTATGATCAGGAGTAGTCAGCACATCCAGTCTTGCGCACTATGCCTTTCTGAATCCAGGACACATACACATGGCTTCAGAGTAGCGCGCATGACCAGAAATGGCTGCGTAAAGCATGTTAACATGCTAAGTAGGCCAACTAGTTGAGGGAACTAATGCCTCCATGACTAGTCAAAGCCCTAATTAGCATATCATAAGCAGTCTTTAGAAATAAGTTTTCTAAAGATCTGTTTATGTATATTATAACATGAAGGGACTGTTGGGCAGTGAATATAGATATGTGCACAGAACTGCTGGTGGTTCTGCATGCACAGGGGATCTGATGACATGCACAAGCCACAGAACAGAAAACACAGTCCAAACCTAAGAAGATTCACTGTGAAAACCTTGCACTTTTAGTCACACAGTTTTCGGCTGTGTGGTACAAACTGCTATGTGTATTGTAATTATCGGGTATGCAGAACCAAAAAAAACCCTGTAACATTGGGGGAAATCAGTGTGGCTCTTGACACAATAGATTGCAGCTTTCTCTAGTTAGTTGATGACTTTAAGGAGTTTTCTTTTTCTTAAAGTTTATTAAAGTGGTCAAAACGAGAGAATAACAAAAATATTCTAATTTATATTGCATAAACTTTCTCCTGTTTTATGTAGAGCCCGGCTCGATAATTCTGAAGAAGAGACTTTGCATTTTTAAAAGTCTCTACGGATAATTATGGTATTTTGTTTCCTAAATCAGTTCCATTAAAAGGTATGTTAATCCCTGAAAGCTGGAAAATTATGATGATTGGTCTACTGAAGCTTTTATGTTGATTATGTTTTCTAATTAAAAATGAAACAAAATGGTATGCACTCTAAAATAATAGACTGTGGACTGTGAAAGACATGTACAATTTATCCTAATAATGTAGAGGAGACTTTATGATGTAGATTTTTTTTTATCATGCATAGTGTTTTCTATTAAAGACTCATAATACAGTGTGTTTTTCAGTAATTTAAGTCGTGTTGCTAATAGCAGATGCTGTGTACTTTTAGTTATACCAGTTACAAATATAATGTATTTTACATCCCTTTTGACTTTTTCTGCATAGTTGTCTGATCTTATGGTTATGGTAAGTAACATTTTCTAATGGTGAATGTGCAACCATAATGTACCTCAAAGCAAAAAAACACCATAAAAATACTCTAAAAAGGAATGTTTCATTTACTGTATAATTATATAGATTTCAGTGTTCAGTACCAAATGTGAAACAGATAAGGACTGTCTATAATGTTTCAAGTTGAGCTTGATGCATCCCGCTCTTCCCATTACGTGGTAATTATAATCATCCATTTGCTGAGTCTAAAAAACATTGTCAGGTAAAACAATACTAATTAGTTCAAGCATAATACACAGCAAATACATAAAACAATGTCTACACGAGTTAACAAATTCTCCTGTAAGGGTGCAAACGAATTGAAGAGGTGTTTTCTATTCCTCATTTAAGCATAAAATATCCCATTGTTTGATATGTCAACCGTGAGGAATCCAAAAACTGAAAAAAATTATAAATAATTTTAAATTTGAGGTGTTTTTTGTTAATTATTTAAATTTTGTGAAATAATGACCTGTGGGATTTCATTTGCTGAAAGCCATAAACATCAACATTAACAGAAATAAACACTTGGAGTAGATTACTCTGCTTGTAATGACTATATATAATATATGTGTATCGGGCCCCAGGGTCGTGAGATACTCGGGACTGGGCCAGTCAGTTCTTTGGGGAATCATGGTGGCAGTGGCTCGGCTCCGTGACCCTGGGCTTGCAGTAAAGTTTGATATTTAGTAGGGAATAGTTTGTGACACCACCTTTGGTACTCGGTCAGGGATAGTCGACGCTGCAGTTACAGCCCGCTGGGCAGATGTAGGGCAGCCAGGACAGTATAGCTCCCCAAAGATGGAGCAGAGCCCCAGGACAGATGGAAAAGTCTATAGCAGGGATGGGGCTTTGGCGATGAAGAGTACCGCAGGGCGTAAAAGGAGGAGACAAACACAGATTGTGACGTTCTTTACCTTTACTTGCTGATCGGGCAAGGCTACCCAGTCGAGTTCTGTACTCCTCCAAAGTGAAGCCAGGATAGTTCCCAGGAGATTAGGATCGCTCTGCCGAGACACCATTCATGGGCCTTCCAAGGTTGCTCTTCCCTGTGCTGCATTCTCGCCTCGCCTGCCCCTTCATGAACAGGGTCCCAGGCTTATAGCTGCGGGCTTTATCAGGAGACTGCAGTGGCACGTCCCCTGGCCCTAGTCCTAGCCACTGTCCTATGGATTATCCACGGTTTGTGGCCACTGCTTCTGCATAGCCAGTGGCCTCCAGTTTTCCTGGTCTGGATCTGGAGTACCCACACCAGATCGGGGCCGGTCCCTCCGGCAACCAGTACCTCAGCTCGACTCAGGTCAGGACCAGACTCAGGGCACACGGGTGAATACCCTACTCCTTTGTCCCCTAGGACTCTCTCAGTCTTGCGTCCGCTCCAAATGCTTTCCTCCGATGGTCTCTCTCATTGATCTCACTCCTCCTCTGCTTTTGTAACCCGCTGCTAAACCCTACTCCTGACCAGAAGATGGGGCCTTCTATCTCAATAGGGTCCGCCCGAATCCCCTAGCCCGGGTTTGGGGTGATGTTTGCAGTTCTGTGTGTCTCAGGTTTGCTACCCCTCTCACCTTGGAATGGTAATACCACGCCTATGGAGTAGGTGCAGCATCATTGTGGCGACCAGTCCGAAAGGGCACCACATTTGCGTTTCACTTTATGTATTGAATTACTGAAATAAATTTTCTTTTTGATGATATTCTACTTCATTGAGATGTATTAAACAAGTGGAAACCACTAAGGAGTTATAGTTACATAAAATATCACCTTTATTTTAGTACAAATATAAAAGCAGACACATACACGTTATACAATGAAGTACAATTGGGAGATTCCCACAAATGGCTACAGGCAGGTAATCACTCAGTGAGTGAACACATAAGGTCAAAAACCTTTGTGGTGGTAAAATGCAAGAAAATGGGACATATAATTAGAAAGTACCACAAGGCACAAATCACTCACCCATATCAAGCACAGGTAACAGCCTCGGTCACCCACCCTGAGTCCCGCCAGGTAGCATGCCCCAGGGGCACTTTACCACCACAAAGGTTTTTGACCTTATACCTTATGTGTTCACTCACTGAGTGATTACCTGCCTGTAGTCATTTGTGGGAATCTCCCAATTGTACTTCATTGTATAATGTGTATGTGTCTGCTTTTATATTTGTACTAAAATATAGGGAATATTATATGTAACTATAACTACTTAGTGGTTTCCACTTGTTTAATACTTTGTTGGAGTGTTACCAATAATGTCCTATAACAATACACACCAAATATGGTAAACTATCAGTGACCATGAGAGTAAATATTATGGTGAGGTGTGTTACGTTTTTGAAAATTCTTCCATTGAGATGTACATGTATGTAGTGGATTTGAATTCTACTTGTGTTTTATAAAAAAAATTACATCCTGGAGAATACAATTTTTTTGTAATTTCTTCTGTGCAAATTCAGCAAAAGATTGGTCAGCTGCAGCTGCCATCTTTCTTACGAGTAAAGGGCCAGCAAGAGGTTAAAAAAAAACACACTCAACCCACTTACCTCTTTGGTAGCCCTGGATTCTCCTTATCCTCTGTAAGGATGCCCCTGTTGTTCCCTGCCCATTGTCTGATCCTCTGTGCTTCTATTGAACAGCTTCTCCAGCCCATGGTTCACTGTAGGCTGAAGCATCCTGTTGCAAACAAGCCCTGTAGTTAACTGCACATATTCCGGGGCCTACTTGCAGACAGACGTTATGTATTATAGCAGAGTTCCCCAACGCCAGGCCTCAAGGACTACCAACATTGCATGTTTTCAGGTTTTCCTTTGTATTGCACAGGTAAGGATTCCATCACCTGTCCATTACTAAAGCAATCCTGAAAACATGTACTTTTGATGGGCATTAAGGACTGGAGTTAGGGAATTCTGTATTAGAGTGAACAATGGGCCGCAACTTCTAGCCCCTGAGCCCTGAGATCACTGCGCATTCATAGTTAACAGCCAGAAGCTCCGTCATAAAGTGAATTGGGCCAGAGATACAATCACCCGAAGTGTGTAGGACAGGATAATGAATAGGGAGTGGCGGCAGAAATGAGTGGGGAGGTGAGTATTAGGATTTTTAATCTGAAGAGGCTCCAAAGCATACAGTAATAGTGGATATTAAATCCAAAGAGAATAACGTCTGAGTAATTTGAATTTCCTGGGAAAATCCGTGTGAATATGCAAATTCAAATTTTTCTGATCCACCTATCTCAATGTGCTATGCATTCTCTATAAGAAATATCCAACACCAATAGGTGAACCTCAACAATAGCAATTATAAAACCAAACAATCAAAGGGCTTCGAAACAAGTCACTAAGATGAAAGACAACAGATGAATTGCCTTTTGTTGGTTAGACGAAGTGACTGTGACCTTTTAGAATGACATGCTGTAGAGCGCAGCCATATGACGGATTACGTTTTATTGATATGAGTAGAACGAGGGTTCTACTGTTTGTACATTCAGAATTCGTCCATGCATTTGATATGTTTTGCTTTGATTATTGAACATACAGTAAATGCACATAAGCTCCAGAGATGCTGCGTATGGCTCAAAGAGGAGCAATGATATGTAGGATTAGTGTACCATTAAGTAATTACATAGTCTTCCCCACAGGAGTCGGCTCATGCAGTGTGACACACACATTAAACTCACAGATATAATAAATGCATTAATTGAAACACAACCTCCATGTATGTTTTACCCTAAAGAACAAGAAGGGATCCTAAGGTGCAATCTCATGTGGGCTAAAATGTATATTTATGATTCCATGTGGTTGCTGCTCCTGTGTATCACTGACATTTTTGTTTCTTGTGAGCTTGTGCTATAATAAGTCTCCATTTGTGCTAAGAATAATGAGTAAATTACTAATGAACTATACAATATGCAGTGATACAATAAATGAACCTGAAGCAATGCTAGCGGCACAAAAATAGAGCTGACTCATTTAATTCAGATTTATTGTTTTAAATGTATAATAGCACAAAATGAAATAAACAGTTCTATGCGGTATTGTCTAGGAAGCTCTAGGGGACAGAGAGAAAAGAATGGGAATTGCACAGATTAATATATATATAACAGTACGGATCAAAATGTAAATTATTTGTACAGACAAAAATAAATCTGTCAGTAGAAATTATCAATCTAATTTTTACTCTTGGTTTTAACAGATGGAAATTGTTGTAGGAATGAATGTGGATTTAGACACTTCTGAGATGACCTATAAACCCCAAAACTCTTCTACTGGTAGTCCCATTAAAACAACATCTCCTTTATAATCTATTATGGCATGTCAGTACCATACAGTGGGTATTCCTTTACTTGTGAACCCCACTTTAAGCTGAAGCATCCATTCTATTGAATCGGACCTGCTATCGTTGTGCCCCCTTAGAACTCTTAGAAGAAAAATGTTTACAGATTGTTGGTTGAACCCCTCTCATGGCTGCTTTACACGTCCCGATATCGTTGTCCAACAACGATAAAAAGTCACGTGGTTCGGCCGTTGCCGCCGATATCGTTCGTGCGTTGTGTGGTGTAAATGTGCAATTCGATGCAAGGACGATGCCAAAACGATATCGGGGGAGAAATGAGCAGGCTCTCCAACTACCCGATATTGGATGGACGATCTGGCAGGATTGTGCTGTGTGACAGCCCAACAACGATTTGGAGCACAACTTCCCCTATTCACTCCCATGTTAAATGGTTGTTCCCTGGTTCACTCGTACAAGTGGGCGTAGACATCGTAGTTGTGTTGCCTGCCGATATCTCCCTGTGTGACATCTCCTACGCGATCTTGGATTACTGCCAAAAATGTGCGCGCTCCCGTGCCGTTGTATCCAATATCGGGACGATATCGGGTGTGTAAAGCGGCCATAAGTGATAGGAACAGTAGGAGGGAGTAAGATAGTGTTGTACACAGATCTGTTGTGGAGAGGTGAGAAAGTGTCTGAAGTCTTATAGAAAGGAAACAAATCCTGTTCTTTAAAAAGGGAGGAAAGCATGTAGGGAATGTACATAAATTCAGGATAGAACCTATCCTACTAATGAAAACAATTGTATACACTCAGATCTTACATCCAGCCTATATTGCATGGTGGGACACTGATACAGGAAAAAATATTAAACTCAGATGAGGTAGGTGAAAATGAATAGAGGAATAAAAATTGCACACTGAAACATAGTGCAATTTTAATTACTAAAGGTCACCAATAACATATGTAATGCAATAATTAATGAAGTTTAAGAATAACATACTGTGCCCCTTTTTTTTTTATATTGTATGGCAAAAATTACAATTTAAAGGAAAATTCTATTTTATGTTGCAGCACAGTAATTTATAAGTTGGACTAGGTAAAGAATATTTATACCGTGTTAGCCAGTAGATAGAAAAATATATTGCAATCTGAGAGTCCTCAGTGGCTGATACCTTTTAATGGCGAACATTTTTTCAGTTAGCCATTAAAAGATATCAACCACTGAGGACTCTCAGATTGCAATATATTTTTCTAAGGGGAACTAGACATTTTCATCAATAGAAATCTCAGACACAATTATAATATTCTATTACACAAAGATTTATCAAAATATTTTCACTAGTTTTTTGGTAAACCCTACCCCCTGAAATGTCGTAATTCTTCTGCACAACACGGACTTATGCATAGACTTTGTGCAAAATGATCCAGCTTCAGATATGGGAAGTTCAATTTCACACCCATCATTTATTAACTACCGTATATAATCGCGTATAAGCCGAGTTTTTCAGCCCAAAAATTGGGCTGAAAAGTCCCCCCCTCGGCTTATACGCGAGTCACTGTATACTGTATACAATGTATACAGTATACAGTGCCCCCATCTATATACAGCCCCCCGCCGCAATCCTGTAAAGGAATAGGTTAGTATACTTATCCATCCGCTGCAGCTGCCCCGCCGCCATCGCGATTCAGCATCTTCCGACTTCCAGCGTCTCGCGTCTTCTTCCGATGGTCGCAGGCAATGACGTCATTGCCTGTGCGACCGAGGAGGAAACCGGAAGAAGACGCGAGACGCTGGAAGTCGGAAGATGCTGAATCGCGATGGCGGCGGGGCAGCTGCAGCGGATGGATAAGTATACTAACCTATTCCTTTACAGGATTGCGGCGGGGGGCTGTATATAGATGGGGGGGCCTGTATATACCTCTGGGGCATATATATGTGGGGCTGTATGTATACTACCACTGGGGCTATAATTACCTGTGGGGCTGCTGTATACTACCACTGGGGCTATATTTACCTGTGGGGCTGTATGTATACTACCACTGGGGCTATAATTACCTGTGGGGCTGCTGTATACTACCACTGGGGCTATATTTACCTGTGGGGCTGTATGTATACTACCACTGGGGCTATATTTACCTGTGGGGCTGCTGTATACTACCACTGGGGCTATATTTACCTGTGGGGCTGTATGTATACTACCACTGGGGCTATATTTACCTGTGGGGCTGCTGTATACTACCACTGGGGCTGTATTTACCTGTGGGGCTGCTGTATACTACCACTGGGGCTCTATATACCTGTGGGGCTGCTGTATACTACCACTGGGGCTGTATATACCTGTGGGGCTGCTGTATACTACCACTGGGGCTGTATATACCTCTGGGGCTGCTGTATACTACACTGGTGCTGTATATACCTCTGGGGCTGCTGTATACTACCACTGGGGCTGTATATACCTCTGGGGCTGCTGTATACTACCACTGGGGCTGTATGTACCTCTGGGGCTGCTGGATACTACCACTGGGGCTGCTGTATACTACCACTGGGGCTGTATACTACCTCTGGGGCTGCTGTATACTACCTCTGGGGCTGCTGTATACTACCACTGGGGCTCTATATACCTCTGGGGCTGCTGTATACTACCACTGGGGCTGTATATACCTCTGGGGATGCTGTATACTACCACTGGGGCTGCTGTATATACCTCTGGGGCTGCTGTATACCACACTGTTGAGGGCTGTATACCTGTGCTGGGGTCCACCCTCGGCTTATACACGAGTCAATAGGTTTTTCCAGATTTTTGGGGCAAAAGTAGGGGGGTCGGCTTATACACGGGTCGGCTTATACACGAGTATATACGGTAATTTAAATCAGGGGTCTCAAACGTCAGGCCTCGAGGCCACACATAGTGCAGGTTTTCAGGATTTCCTTAGCATTTCACAGTTGGTAATTTAATCTCCTGTGCAGGTGATGATTCTAACTGTCAAATGCTAAGGAAATCCTGAAAACATGCACTGTGTGCGGCCCTCGATGCCTGGAGTTTGAAACCCCTGATTTAAAACATGGTAATACAGGGCAACTCAACAATCAATGCCTTTCAAACCTGGAAATGTTCTTCATCTTGGTGTACATACTGTAAATGGTAGAAAGTCACACTTAAATACCCAACGATTGTATACCTCCTCTTCACTTCCACATGTGGAGCCATGCATGACAAAGGGAGAATGAAAAAAGAGGGTAAGAGATGATGGGCAGATAGAGTGATTGATTAAAAACCTATACATAAGATAGAATTTATCGAATCAGTAATATATACAATATATAATGCATTTTTGTCTTTTCTATCTTTCCTAGGAAACTCAGATTTCTAAGTACATCTACATTTATACTGAAAGCAAAACTGCACATTAATTTTGCTTTTTCTAGTCATTCCATCTACCAATCCTCTCTTACCCTCCTTGTTCCTTCTCCCTTCGACAGGTGTGGCTCCTCATGGGAAAGTGGATGGTGGCACAAGCTTTAGGTGTTTAAAGAAGCACATCCATCAAAGTGTTTATCCTCCATATATATTGCATTCATCATATTATATGGAATTGTATACTTCTAATTGCTCATTTTGCCCTTCTACTCAGTTAAGTGATCTCTTTTCTATAAGGCCTGTGACGTCACATGATTAAAAAAAAATAGTTTCCCCCATTAAAGTTCCAGTACTCACCCCCCATGCTGCTGACATTCCAGCACTGTCGGTAACCAAGTTTGGGGCTCATGGTGCATTGTGATGTCACGTGAGCCGTTCTCTCTCCGCCTTCGGGCCAAAAAAGTTAATCAACAGGAAGTAACGCTGCAGCTGCCACTCACTTTCTGTTGATGGTTCATCTGCTCCAAAGGCATGGAGACAAAATCCGGCAGTGATTGTAAGCGGGGCTCATGTGACATCCCTATGTCACATGAGCTCTGAACTGCGGTTACCGACAGCATTGGAATGGTGGGAGCATGGGAGGTGAGTATGGGCTCTTTAATTTTTAAGCAGGGAAAAAAGTGGAATCAGAAAGGGTTGTTCTAATAGTAGACAACTCCTTTAATGAATAAGATTCTAATAGCAGGCAAAGAAAGCACAAAGGCGCTGTGTTTGAGACATATACTATATAAGACTTTTGTTATTGCACAGGATTCAATTGTATGTATGTTTTGGGATTAATCTAGAGTTTGTGCATAGTGATGTAGCATGATCATTAGAACCAAAACACCAAAAAATTCTAAATTACCATTAGTGTTCTCCATGTTTCATTATTCCACTTAAATTAAATTTTGATTATTTGCAATCAGCATCAAGTACATATTTTCCATAGTCACTTTTGATACTTGAGGCTCTTATTTTAACAATTACTGACTTATATCGAGTCCAGAAATGTTATAACATCTTTTTATTGTAATTCCTTTAAAAACTTTTTAATGTATTATAAAATTAAATTATTATTTGCAGTCAACAACATTTCTATGATTCCCACTTCTCAGTGAATGACATAAAGATTTTTTTAAGAAGGGGATTTCTGGTTGAGTGAAGTTCTATTCTGCTGTCTGTAAATTGCCAGATGAAATATGGTGCTATGCAGCTATTACTTAGGGATCGTGAACCATGGAAATTCATATAAGAAAAAGTGTGATCAATGGGTGTTTTTCCCTCTCAGGATTCCCCTGCTTAAAGCACGCTGTGCTAGAGGCTCTTTCAGTATAAGAAAGGCTCATTCCCGCATACAATCACATGCAGGCTTGTAATTGAAATTTACAGCAGTTGCACAGTGTTTTAGGTAAAATGTAACATGTCACTTGTCACTAGCGTTTGGTGCGAAATCTCTCCTGGGTTTTATTGTCAAATAATTTGATGCTGAATTCCAGAAATCCATCACGCTAGAGCTGCAGACGTTTCACTTCATAATATAATGTATTGTGTGGTGCATCTCTCTATCCTGATATATGTGTCTGGTTTATCTTTGCTGTACGCTTACACTGAGTTTATACAATGGTCGTGTATATACAGTATTGACACCCTTGAAATGTTTCAAGAAAATGAAGAATTTCTCCTAGCAAGTGATTGAAATTACACATTTTGTTATACACGTGTTTATTTCCTTTGTGTGTATTGCAAAAACACAAATAAACAGGGAAAAAAGGCAAATTGGGCATATTATCGCACAAAATCCCTAAAATGGACTGCACAAAATTGTTGGCACCTTATCAAAATTGGGGGTAAACAACTTTATTTCAGCCATGTGATGCTGGTTCAAACTCACGTGTAGCAAATATTAGGCATGGGCAATATGAAAATCACCTTAAGCCAGATAAAAAGGGGAGAAGGTGACTCATTTTGAATTGTGTGTCTGTGTGTGTCACACTAAGTAAGGAGAACGCAAAGGAGAGAACTGTTTGAAGACTTGAGAACTAAAATTGATGAAGGATATTAACAATCTCAAGGTTACAAGTTCATCTCCAAAGATCTTGATGTTCTTTTGTCCATGGTACACAACATAATCAAGAAGTTTACATCTTGGCACTGTAGCTAATCTACGTGGATGTGTCAGATTTAGGTTTAAAATGGAAAAGACTGGGTGATAGGAAATTGCCTATCAATTTACCAAAAAATCTTTTCATGCAATTAAAATAAAATCTAGAGAGAATTTATTGAGAAATACTGATAATTAACAGGATATTTCAGAAAAAAATAAAATTAAAAATAAAAATTCATAAGAAAAAAAATAAAAATATAAATGGCTTGGTTTTCAGTACACCATATTGTCTCCAGTTTAATCGCATCAGAAAATGAATCTACAAATATATCTCGGTTTTAAACCAAGACAATATTTTTTCTAAACTTCTACATGATGGGTGCAGAGTAGTGGCAAAACATGGCAAATCAATTGGCAATTTCCTATCACCCAGTCTTTTCCATTCTAAACCTAAATCTGACACATGGTTAAGTGTCAAAGTTTCCACCAATGTGCTGGAACAAGATGTAATGTCTGTGAATATGTGGCCAATCATAAAAAAGAATTTCTTTCATCCAATGGCACAGTATATAAAAACAACCAGTTTGCAAATTGTCATTCGCATCATGTAATTTATGCAACTGATTATACAATATGTGCCAAGAAATATATAGGTAGACTACACGTACATATGGCGGAGCACATTGCAAACATTAAAGGGGTTTTCCCACAAAGTTAATTTAAAAGTTCATTTTAATCAATAGATCTTGTAATATTAATAATTTTCACAATTAAATGTGATTAAAAATATGTTCCTGCGCTGAGATAACCTTATAAATGCGGTCCTACTACATACAGTTTCATTTTTCTTTCAGACTGTGCACGGAACATTGGTTTGATCCTGGGCAGGGGTGGACAAAATAGAGTATACAGACATTATAGTACAGGATCAAAAAAAATTGTTTCTTTGAGGTAAAACATTTTTTACAAACAGGCAGATAAATGTTTTACCTAATAAAAAGAATCAGCTGTGATCCCATGCTATTTATTGTCTGTATGCTCTTTTAATTCCTCCCCTGTCCCGGAGAATGTGGTATAATCAGACCGTGTTCCGTGCATGATCAGAAACAAAAATGAAACTTTACATAGCAGGGACACATATAATGGTACCTTTACACGCCGCCACCGAGGGCAGCAACAGGCAGGCACCGCACGTGCCCGCGCGCGTTTTCAACGGTTCCTAACGGTGCCTGATGCCGCATTTACACGCCGCCACAAGGTGCTCCACAGAAGGTATTTTCGTTCCCCAGAAGTGCCGACGGGTGCCGCGGGTTACCTTCTGTGGAGCACCTTCCCTGATTTACACGCCGATACCAGAAGGGAATATGGGCGGACCTGGGGCAGCAGGGACAACACATAGGCGTGCCAGAGTTGTGTATTACGCGACGCTCGTACGATGATTGGACAATGCAATAGCATAATGATTGGCCAGCCAGTGCAGGAAGGCTGGCTAATACATGATGCTATTGCAATTGTGTACTGTGATTGGTCAGCTCCTTAAATATGCCACCCTGTGCAGGAACAGCCAATGGGTATACAGTAGCCCCCACCAATGATAGCTGGTGGGGCGGGGTATACATGACGCTGTGGCACGCACCAGGGAACTCAAATACCGTGCCTGTGCCCCGATTGCACGCCACCACTATAGGGATTATACCTGCTTGTTTTTGAGCATGGCTGAAACACAGGTATCCAAAGACACAGGAAGAAACTTCCTGAATTAATTTGAAGAAAGATGATCAGGGCACTAAGCGGTACTAACAGTCAAATTCCGGACCCATAGAAGCGATAACTGTCGCGAAACGGCGTCGTTGTCCGTTGGCCCCCCGTGACCTCCTCCCTGCACCCTGTCCTTGTCTAGAATCATGGAATAAAGGACCATCTACATTAATTCGGTGAGTGCCGCTTCTTCTTCAATTTAACTTCCTGAATTACACGCCGCCACTTCGCGGTCTTTTCAAGGCAAAAGGAACAATTGTGTCCGATGCCTGGCGGTTTCTACCTTTCAGTGGCGGCGTGTAAAGGTACCATTAGATTATCTCAGCACAGGAACATTTTTTTAAACACATCCAATTGGGGAAATTATTATTATTTCAAGATCTATTGATTAAAAGTAACTTTATTCATGGGAAAACCTCTTTAAATAAAATAATAGTATCTATTCTGGTGCTGTCCGTCACTTTGTCACATTCCATGATGCGGATTTAGCAGGTTTTACTTTCTATGTCATCGTGAAAGTCCAACGACCTATTAGGGGTGGTAATTGGCAGAAGGCAGTTCTTTTGCACAAAGTATTATGGATATTAAAATTGATACAAGATTTCCATCCATGAACCTTAAACATTATTTGTTTTATATATATTAATATGCAGGATGTTTTACAACATTGGGTTTAATTTTACAATTACTGCATTTATTATCATGTGCTGTACTTGATGTACAAGATGGTTTCCGCCCCCTTCACTCTACAGAAACCGCCCTCATCAAAGTGACCAATGACCTTCTGACAGCAAAACGTAATGGTGACCACTCTCTGCTTATTCTCCTTGATCTCTCTGCAGCTTTTGACACTGTTGACCATCAGCTCCTACTCTCTATGCTGCACTCCATTGGCATAAAGGACACTGCTCTCTCCTGGCTTTCCTCCTATCTTTCTGACCGCTCTTTCAGTGTATCTTTTGCTGGCTCCACTTCTTCCCCTCTTCCCCTCACTATTGGGGTCCCTTAGGGTTCAGTCCTTGGCCCTCTCCTCTTCTCTCTCTACACGGCCCCGATTGGACAGACCATCAGCAGATTTGGCTTTCAGTACCATCTTTATGCTGATGACACACAACTATACACTTCAACCCCTGACCTTACCCCTGCGGTATTAAAGAACACCAATGACTGTCTAGTTGCAGTTTCCAATATCATGTCCACTCTCTATTTGAAACTAAACCTTTCCAAAACTGAACTTCTTCTGCTCTCCCCATCCACTAACCTCGCTAAATCGGACATCTCTCTCTCAGTTTGCGGCACCACGATAACGCCTAGGCAGCAGGCTCGTTGTCTGGGCGTTATGTTTGACACCGATCTCTCCTTCTCCTCCCACACACAATGTCTCGTCCGCTCCTGTCGCTTACACCTGAAAAATATCTCTAGAGTCCGCCCCTTTCTCACCCTGGAAACAACAAAAACCCTCATCGTGGCCCTAATCCATTCCCGCCTTGACTATTGCATTTCTCTATTAAGCGGCCTCCCCCTCACCAGACTTTCTCCTCTCCAGTCCATCCTTAATGCAGCAGCCAGGATCACCCATCTGGCCAATCGTTACTCAGATGCCTCTGCTCTGTGCCAGTCATTGCACTGGCTGCCCGTATAGTACAGGATCAAATTCAAATTGCTTGTTCTCACCCACAAAGCTCTTCACAGTGCAGCACCCCCCTACCTCTCCTCCCTCATCTCTGTCTATCACCCCACCCGCTCTCTACGTTCCTCAAATGACCTTCGACTAACATCCGTACTAATCCGATCCTCCCACTCCCGGCTCCAAGACTTCTCCAGAGCTGCACCAAACCTCTGGAATGCTTTACCCCAAGAAATCAGGACTATACACAACTTGCATGGCTTCAGACGATCCCTAAAAACACATCTTTTTAAGGCGGCCTATCATACTCCCTAATAGAAGTCCTTTGTACTGTAGACAGTGAATGGGCTATCCCTCTGGATATTACTCTTCTATAAACTCAACCAAACCAAAAAAGGTCTACACAGATTGTACAATGACCATCCATGTAAGCTTATTTCTATGCCCCATTTCCTCAAGATGCCTGGACCATCCGTGCAATAAGCCCCTGTACCTTGTGCAACCCCTATCCCGTTGTAGATTGTAAGCTCTTTTGAGCAGGGTCACCTTCATTTCTTGCTTTATTTATTGTATTTTTTTTTTTACATTGATTCTTTCTATGCCTATTGTTTTGTATCCAATTATAGTACTTTATTTGTTCTCTACTCTAAGTACTTACTGTATATTTTCTGTACTCTTACCCTACATTGTAAAGCGCTGTGGAATATGTTGGCGCTATATAAATAAAGCTTTATTATTATTATTATTATTATTATTATAAGACATAAGTCACTATTTGTTCTCACATAGTCTCTTTTTTACATAATTTTTTGTGTGTGTTAATATTTGTGGCACAGACAGAAAATGTATTATTATATCATGTAATCATGAAGTGTGATATTGGCTGTATGGTGTAACCCTTCGGCTGGCGGGTCCCCCCTTCAGGGTGCAGGAGGATCAGGTCCCGTCTGGCCACCGGCTTCCTCCTGTTCCCCTGCAGGCATACTTAATGGGCCCATGCTTCCGCAACGTCCTCTCTGGCCACAGCATCTCCTCTGCGTCTCTTCCCTGCCTCCTCATTTCCTGGTTGCCGGGGGAACAAGCATAGGGCTAATCGCTGTGAGGCTGGTTGGTACTTAAGGCCCTTACTTCCTATGGGAGGTCCCTAGGCAACTTAATTGCTAGTTTAGTTGCCAGCTCAGATCCCTAAGAAGCGCCTGCGTTTTCTTGTGTCTTCGGACTTTCTAACGTATCTTATGTTTGCTTTTAGTGCTGGATCCCTTCTCCTGCCTTAGGGTACCGTCACACTTGGCGACGCACCAGCGATCCCGACAACGATACAACCTGGTAGGGATCGCTGGTGCGTCGCTGTCGGGATCGTTGGTGAGATGTCAAACAAAGATCTTACCAACGATGCAACAACGATCCGGAATGATACGGAGGTCGTTGGGACCCTGTTTCTCAGACCTGTAATATTGAGGTCATTGGTCGTTATCCCTGTCAAACACAGGGATGTATGCTGCCCAGCGGGACCCCAGCAATCAATAAATGGTCCAGAATGGTTTGTAACGAGCAGCCATTTCACAGCAGGGGCCTGACTGCTGCTACGTGTCACACGTAGCGAGATCACTTGCGAGGTTGCTGTTGCATCACCAAATTTGTGACTTAGCAGCAATCTCGCTAGCAATCTTGCTTAATGTGATGGGGGCATACCTCACCCTGCAGACCTGTATCATTCTTGCTAGTTCCTGGCAACCACCTGGATCCCTCCTGCAACACCAAGTCGCATCCTTGCCTTTCCTCCGGTTCCATGGTTTCCGTGTCCACCTTGAGTCGGTTCCACAGGTTTGCTGGTTCATTGGATCCCCTCTCGGACAACCCCTGTCTATGGGGTTGCACTCCTTGTTGCTCCCTTAGGGGAACCCCGGTGCTCTGGCCCTGTTGAATTCCCTCAGGGATCTATTCCTATTGTAGTCAATAAACTCTGTTCACTTTTCTGACGTTCTTGTCTGGCTCATTTCTGGTATCAGCCTCCACGTTCTTTCCGTGGTCCAGTGGGTTCACTATTCAGCTACGCCTGTGGTGGTGGGACATATTGTGTGAAAACCGCAACAAATAAAATCGCTAATTAGATATATATATCAATGGGAACAGTGTCATGATCAGAATAGTTTTGTTTGTAACCAATGTTTAAACATTGCATATATTCAGTCATATACTTCAATTGTATAGCTTCTTGCTAGCTGAATTTGTAAAATCATTTACAGAAACAGCATTGTATATATTGATGTGTAAATGTCTTCTGCCAACAACTACCTACTCTATGTTGAATTCTCACTGGTTTCTCCACACCTGCATGTCATACATCTTCTTGCAAAGTGATTGGTTCTTAGTTTTCTTAATGGATCCTCCCATTTGTAACATTTTGCATATAACTATGTACTGATGTATTATATTCATGCTTTGAAAAAGAGCACCTAGTAATGAAATGTGTCTGCTTTGAGATGTCTTGCACCTTTTAAAAATTTCAAATAAAGCTGAAGATTTTAACTGAAGGTTGTGCCTCATTAAGTTACCTCACCTGATTCCTACTATGATTACTGAAGCATACCAGCCGGTAACTGGCACTCCGGTAGCAATTCTGATATACGCTTCTGAAAGCTGGATTGACATGGTGAGCACTCAAAAAACCTCTCTCTAAAAAATGTGTATTGGGCCACAATAGCAGCAAGGCTGGAGGCCTGGGCCCAACATTTCAAGGTTAGGTATTTAGGAAGTGGTGTACAAGTGTCAGGAGCAGTTATGCTCAGAGAGCCCTGCTCAAGGAATTCACCACACAGCAGAGAGACCCTAAAAAGAGTCACCCCTTTTCCAAAAATTAGGCACAGCCACCACTAAAGTGGCAACAATTGCCCCAGAGTAGAAATATTGTAATGTGAAGCTTAATGGAGCACACTGAAAAGTACATCAGCGCCTAGTCTATCCATTCTGACACTGGGGTAGAAAAGTCCTTAGAGATCCATGACTTGTTCATCTTGATAAGCATTAGGCGATCTACACTGTCGCTGGACATCCATATCCGTCAGAGCACCACCAGCAGCGCTAAAGACACGTTCTGAGAGAATGCTGGCTGAGGGGCATTTCCAAGGCATGAGTGGTGATCTCAGGCCACTTTTACAGTTTTGAAGCCCAAAATGCACAAGGTTCCAGTGTCACAGTCATTTTATCAATATTGAGTTGTAAATGCTCCTGCACCATCCTAGGTGTTGAATTTGTGTTAGACTTGTTCTTTCTTCTGGCGTTGCAAAGGCTGGTCTAAAAAAATAGTCAAACGACTCCCAGAAATTGCTGGTAACAGATGCGCTGCTGCTGGTAATGTTTCTGTGATGATGACTTAACATTCCCAGGGTTGGAAGCATAGAACTGTGATGTGCACTATGTCCACCAATGGTGTTTGGGGAGAAGCAGTCCTCAGATTGTCTAAAAGCTTCTTTTGATACTCCTGTATGCGTGTGTCTCTTTCCAGGGTGGGAATCATTTGGGCAAATTTGCTTTTGAACCAGATATCTAACAGTGTGGCAACCCAGTAGTTGGCATTACTTCAAATTCAAACAATCTACCCATCATGTTGCAGATAGTACAGCAAGAAAGCACTCATGTGTCTTGCGCATTCATGAGGCCTAAGTTCTCTAGTCTCTCCCGCCAACCTCGCACAACAGAAACATGACCAAAATCTCCCTCATCTGCTGAGTCTTCCATCAACATCGCCTCTTCTTCCTCACCTCCTGTACCTTCATCAACTGTTTGGCCGCTACCATGAGCCCTTGTTGATCCCTCTCATGCCACCCGTCTCTGTGCTGATGACAGTACGGACCTTTCAGATCTTGTTATCCATTGCGCATATGCCTCCTGCTTTACTTCATCCTCTTCCTTTTGGACCACCACCTGTCTCTGCATGCTGGTCAAAGTGTGCTCTAGCATGTAGATGACCGGAATAGTCATCCTGATAACGGCATCATTAGTGCTAAACATCTTAGTCACCATTTAAACTGTGCAGAAGGGTGCAGAGGTTCTTGATTTGTGACCACTCCATCAGCATGATTTGCCCCATCTCAAGATTGCGTTGACCCCAGTTATACATCATCACATAGCGCACCAGGGCTCGTTGCTGCTGCCACAGTTGCTGCAGCATGTGCAGAATGGAATTCCATTGTGTTGGCATATCATATCTCATATCAGGCAGTTAATCAGCATGCTGAAAGTTTTCTGTAGCAATGCAAGTCATTGAGCCGTGAGGTGCGAACACCCCGTATGGACAATAAATTTCATAAGAAGTAGATGCGACCAACACATGGGTCATTCACATCCAGTGGCGTACCATCCGCGGTCGCAGGGGTCACAAGTGAGACCGCCAACCCCTGTGACCACAGCGCAAGCTTTACATGGATGTGTGTCCCTGAGGATAGGCACAGATCTTTTACAATAGGCACAGATATCTTACAATAGGCACAGATTTCTTACAAGTCCCTATGCTGAGACTTGTAGTTCTACAGCCAGCAGTCTCAGACCACTCCAAATCAATTGTACTTAGACTTGTAGTTCTACAGTCAAAACACCCAGACTGCTTAAATCCACTATGCTGAGACATGTTGTGCAGCCAATAACCCACTGACAAGCCAATCTTCTGAGACTTGTAGTCCTTCACCCAATGGACACATACCTTTAACATCCCACTATGCTGAGACTTGTAGTGCTTCAGGCAATTGAAATAGCCTGCTGATAAGCCATTGTGTTGGGACTTGAAGTTCTAAAATTGTACTCTGCCTGAGATGAAAAATGCATTTAATGACTTCCATATTATGCCTGGTACAATTAGGATCTGCCCAGCAGCCAATGCACAGTGCCCGCACACCCACCCTGTGCCACTCCCTTATCTAACTGGATCCCATGGGACAACATCTCCTGAGACACTGCATTATATTCTCTGGAGGGCTGTGATGCTGCATTATATTATATGAAAGGCTGTGATGCTGCATTATATTCTCTGGAGGGCTATGCCGCTGTATTATATTATATGAAGGGCTGTGACGCTGCATTATATTCTCTGGAGGGCTATGACGCTGCATTATATTATATGAAGGGCTGTGATGCTGCACTATATTATTTGGAGGGCTGTGAGACTGCATTATATTATCTGCAGGGCTATGAGGCTGCATTATATTATATGGAGGGCTATGAGGCTGCTTTATATTATAATGGAGGACCATATATACCAGGATAAGGGCATATTCCAGGAGGAGGACCATATATAGCAGGATTAGGGATATTAATACATAATGAAGGAGAGAGAGGTCAATTCATGAGTCTTTATAGGATTTAGAACATTACATGGGGCCCATACATCTGACCAATGTGGGCGCGCGGGGGAAGGAGGGGCCCAGGTCCAAATTTCGCACCGGGGCCCTTCAGACTCTAGTTAAGCCACTGTTCACACCATAAAAATAGCAAATAAGACACCAGCATGGATAGAAGAAACATAAGTAATACTGGTATAATGCCAAGTGGCATACATAGGCTCATCAAGTATAGGAGAACTCACCCAACGTGTGTTTCGCCTTAGTGGTTTTGTCAGGTGCCAAATGAACATTGCCAAATTCGGTTCGGATTTGAAATTGGCGAATGTGTTTAAGCAAAGTTTGCTCATCTCTAATAACAAGCAGCATATTGGCAAACTTCATAACAGGTGTTTCATCCATGAAGCGTCCAATAAATTTCGGGGTTCAATAAGAACTGATGTTTAAACAGTCCTCCTCATCATGTTGTTCACATTATGACATCATGTGACCAAAATGACACCTAACAATTAATCAACAGTACCTCGTCATTGCAAGGCTTCGAACAGGATGTCCTCGGACAGAAGTGGCCATGGAGCTTAGAGTGTCACAGAGTACAATCAGAGGTTGGCAACATAGATACAGAGAGATTGAAAGAGTCACAGAAAGATATAGAATTGGATGTCCTATGACCACATCCCATACAGATCACTGCTTTATTGTGAATAATGCCCTTTAGAACTGGATGATGAATACCACACAACTTCAGGCACATTTTTGATAGGTGAGAGGCTCCTAAGTGTCACAACAGACCATTCAAAACCATCAGTCTATTTGGTAGATGACCTTAAATTGTATGTGACGAAATCACCATGCACAGGTGACCATAATCTTGCATGAACCAGGGAGCATCTATGCTGGACGTGGGCCTCATTGCTGTTCTCTGGTGAAAGTCAATTCATGCTGAGCAGAAATGAAGGCTGCCAATGATGTTGCAGACGTCAAAGAGAGTGCTGTGCATCAGTCACGGTTGTCACCAGATTAGTCTTAAGTAGTGCTGGTGTAACAGTGTGGATAGGTGTGTTCAGCCAATACAGAACTGCCATACACTTTGTGAATGGTGCAGTGACTAGCCACTACTACTTGAGTAACATCATTAATCCAATCATTGTGCCTTTGCATAAACAACACAGGCCTAATTTCATCTTTATGGATGACAATGCTCCAGCTAATCGAGGTCGCATTACTAGGGAATGAATGCTATAAACTTTGGTACCTCAATTAGAGTGACCTGCGCTTTCTCCAGACCTGAATCCCATAGAAAACCTATGGGTTCAGCTAAGTTGCCATATAGAGACTCTCAACTCTGTGTCCAAACACCTCAATGATATGAGGGTCTCTTTTCAAGAAGAGTGGCATGCTTCAACAGACAATAAGTCAATTTGTGAACAGCATGAGGTGCCGTTGTCAAGCTGTAATTGAGGCTCAAGGCCACAGGACAAATTTTGGAGACATTGGCATTTTTGGAGGAGTATACGTGTCACCTTTTTGCCTCTTATTTCAATAGATTGAGATGAGGAAATCTCCATTGCATGTTTCTGCTTAAATGCCCTACTTTTATGATAAAATATCACTATAACATGAACATTTTTAAATCTTACATAAATTTCACCTGAAAGCCAAATATGGCTGTGGTCACAGTTGCCATGCGTTTTTTTAAGTGATTTAACAAAACTCATGCTTTTTTTCATGTCAGCATGAGTTTTATAAGGTGTGTGATGGCTCCCTGCGTTTTTGGCTGCGTTTTTGAATCTGCACCTAAAAATAGTGCTTGTAGTATTTTTTGGAGCGTTTTGAAAAACGCATGCGTTTTTGTAGAAAACGCATGCGTTTTTATAACATGGGTTCCTATGGAAAACGCATGCAAAAACGCATGTACAGTTAGTACCTTTTAGTGCCATTCAAAAACGCATGCGTTTCCCATAGGAGCCCATGTTAAAAAAACGCATGCGTTTCCGGAAAAACGCATGCGTTTTTTTAACATGGGCTCCTATGGGAAACGCATGCGTTTTTGAATGGCACTAAAAGGTACTAACTGTACATGCGTTTTTGCATGCGTTTTCCATAGGAACCCATGTTATAAAAACGCATGCGTTTTCTACAAAAACGCATGCGTTTTCTACAGAAACGCATGCGTTTTTGGATATGCTCCAAAAACGCATGGGACAGTCACACATGCTTTTTGGCTATTAGGGCATGCGTTTTTTAACATGGGGGCCTATGGGTGCGTTTTTTACATGCGTTTTTGAAAACGCAGGTCTCCAAAAATGCATGTGAAAAATGGTACTGTGACCCCAGCCTATGCCTAACTCTTTGTGAGTAGTTAACTTGGGTTTTTTTTGTACATAAAACAGTGTTTTAGTGTTGAAATATTTTTCTCTTACTTTTTCATACTTAAAGGGAACCTGTCACCAGGTTTTTGCAACCTAATTTGAGAATAGCATAATATAGAACCCGAGATCCTGATTCCAGCGATGTGTCACTTACTGGGCTGCTCAGTGTAGTTTTGATGATATCACTGTTTAATCAGCTGGAGATTATCATTAGCAGTTTACTTGTCTTGCTGCCAGGTAGTCTGGCATATTCAGAGACTGCTAAATCTGCAACAGAGAAAACACTAATTTTACCAAAATGACAGAAAGCAGCTCAGTGACACATTGCTGGAATCAGGGTCTCTATTTCTACATTATGCTGCTCTCAGATGGGATGGCAAAAACCTGATGACAGGTTCCCTTTAAATTCTTTCTTACTTTTTTACCTATTCCTTACATGAGACTACAGGTTTTTAGATTGGTCAGTTTAACACTGACACATTGCCTGTTGACCCTGCTTATTGCAGGGCCTTACAGGCTACCATATCTGACTGACCTGAAGGCCACTTGCAATGGTGACCACCGGTATCCCATAATCATATATTCATGAGGTGCCCAAAGGTTAAAAGAGGGAACCACGGTGGGCGTGGCCTGCTAATGGAGGAGCGAGACGCACTGTACAGCAGCTCCGCTCCACTAAATCCCCCACGCCACATTATACTGCCGCTGTCGCTGCTCCCAACCTATGGGCAAGTCCAGGAGGCTTACTGGAGGCCCAGGCACCGAAAACCCCGGCCCCCAGGTGAATTTAGATCGATATCTCGGCTCCAGAGGGAGCTCCCACGCCGCACAGCACACTTCCAAGATGGCGGCAGCCCCCAGCCCGGTGGGAACAGCGGCAAGGAGAGACAGAGGAAGCCGCTTTGCAGGGCTCCTGGAGGAGACAGGGGAGGAGGATCAAGAACTCTCCGCAGCCATGGAAGAAGAGGCAGGCACTGACTTGGGGAGATATCTGAAACAGCTACCCACAAAAGGGGACTTAGAGAAGTATGCCTGCAGGCTGGAGGGGACATACAAAAGGGAGATACAGACCCTCAAAGCGGAGTTTACCACGAGGGTTGAGGAGGTGGAGAGATCCCAAGAAAATATACTTAATGAGCTGCAGGCACACAGACAGCTCCTGGACCAGCACTCTAACACCATTGAAGACCTGCTATATGGCCAGGAAGATATCGAGAATAGGAACAGGTGTAATAACATCAGAATTAGGGGGCTGCCTGAGACTATTTTGCCACTTGAACTGACCAAGACCATACAGCTTCTCTTCAAACAACTCCTGGGCGACGACCAACTTGCGGACGTAGAGCTAGAAAGGGTCCATAGGGCCCTCTCGCCACATCCACCTTCTGACGCCAGACCCCGCGACATTATATGCAGGGTGCATTTTTACTTCATTAAAGAGGCGATTATGTATGCGCTGAGACAGCAGGGACAGGTCACCTTTATGGACTCCAACATCCTTCTGCTACCCGACCTTGCCAGACACACACTGCAGCAGAGAAGAATCCTGAGACCCCTGCTATCACTCTTAAAGGTGAGTGACATACCATATAGATGGGGATTACCCTTCCAGTTGATTGCCTCAAAGGGAGGGAAGTCTGCCTCCTTGCGCAGGCTCGGTGATTTACCTGCGCTGCTGCGAGCCTTTAATCTGCCCAAAGTGGATCTCCATGTGTTGGTCGCATCTACTTCTTATGGATATCCAGATGGCAAGAGACAAGACGAGAGAGGACACCCCAACGAGACTCTCCACCCTGAGTGAAGACCCAAGAGACGATTGTTTATTTTCTGCCTGTAATTTGGTCAGCCCACACATAGACTTTTGATCTGAAGGACACTGACCTGGATACGGGACTCCTGCGGCCTTTTCCTTTCATTCTCCGTTTAAACACTGTTTCCAAGTATCCCAAGTTTTGGTTATATTGAAAACAATCTATATTTTGACTCTCCTCTTAGTACCTATACCTATTACTATTATTGAGTTAGTCATTGAGGCGACACTCCATTTTGTTTCTTATGAAAATGGCGGGGGGGGGGGATGTGGGACGGAGATGCCCTCCTCCTTGGCTCTTGCGTATACCCTCAGGTGCTGGACTGAACTATTCTCTCCAAATTGCACGCGTTACTAGAGTAATTGCTTTCTACCAGAACCCAAATATGTTTTTCCCTCCCCTCCCCCTGCCCCTCTCCTTCCCCCCTTACTCTTAAGACGAGCAGGTGTGGTCTTCCAGAATTCACGAGGAGCTTCCACCCTGATTATGGATAGAGTGAAACTCTGTTCCTTTAATGTAAAAGGCATAAACAAACCAGAAAAAAGACGACAGATCTCCTACTCAACACATAGAAACAAAGTTCAGGTTTTAATGCTTCAAGAGACCCATTTCACATCAGACTCTGTTCCATGCTGTCAATCTTACTACTATCCTACATGGTTCCACAGCTCCAATCCATTGTCCAAGTTTGGGGGGTCTCTATAGCATTTCACAAATCTTTTGCCCCAACAGTACTCAAACAATTAGTAGACCCTCTGGGCAGTTATGTCTTTCTCCAGATATCCTGGGGTCAATTTGTCTGTGTCATCGCTAACATCTATTATCCCAACAGGAGGCTGAAAAGATTCGGTGCTAAGGTCCGCAAGCAGCTCGAGGCATTCTCCGGTTCCTCTCCGATTCTCCTGGGCGGGGACTTCAACTTCACTCCTGACCCACAGGTAGACATTTCTACCAGTAAGTCATACCACTCCTCTGCATCTATCCACCACCTTAGACAACATTGGGAGAGCCTGCACCTTGTTGACACCTTGCGTATTATACATCCAGAGGTCAGGGACTATACTTTTTACACCCATGTATCTCATTCTCTTCTAGACTCGGGGGTTGAAGCTGATATAGGCCATATCCCTTGGTCAGATCATGCCCCGGTTTATGTTTCTCTGTGCGTCGGCTCACACCTGGTCAAGGCTTAATGATAATTTGCTGACGGCCCCGATATGTAGGGCCGATCTCACAAATACGATCCAACACTTCATAACAGACCACTCATCAGACCCAACACCCTCCCCGATGAAGTGGGAAGCTCTGAAGAGTGTTATTCGAGGGGTCCTTATATCACATGGGACATTGTATATGCTCAACTTTCAACAGCACACATTCCGTCCTCTCCCTTCTTGATCAGAAGGATAGAGGTGCCAGGAATAAGATGTATTATGTTCAGGGCAATAAGAGCGGAAAACTACTGGCCAGGGCCGTTCATCCCAAATCCACACAAAATTTCATTTCCCATCTCCGGGACGAAAAGGGGAAAAACGATTTAAAACCAGTGAAAATACTTTCTGATTTTCAGAATTACTATTCATCTTTATATAACATCAGAGGGCACTTCAATAACTTACAACCCCGACAAGCTTCAGGAACACCTAAACCGCAGTGGCCTCCCCTCCCTATCAACTCCCATGTTGGATGGCTTGGCCGGGGAGTTCGCGTGGGGTGAATTAGAAACTCTAATTAAGGATCTAAAACCTGGAAAGAGTCCTGGTTACACTTCTAATTTCTATAAATTGTTCTCGGACATTTTTGGCCTGACCTTCTTGGGAGTTTGTAATCATGTAGCTGCGGGGGGCTCCTTCCCGCCCCAAGCACTCTTAGCACATATAGTAGTCATACACAAGTCTGGGAAGGATCCAACGCTGTGCAGTAGCTACCGCCCAATTTCACTCATAAACTTGGATGTGAAGTTATATGCCAAGCTAATTGCCAACAGATTGAAGGGGTATCTCTCAGACTTGATTCATTCAGACTAGGTTGGCTTGACGAGAAGCCAGAGACAATATTATTCGCTCCATCGCCCTCATTGAGAAATCCAGAAGAGGTGGTGATCCCATGTGCATCCTGTGGATCGACGCAGAGAAAGCGTTTGACAGGGTGCACTGGGAGTTCTTGTTCGTGACCCTCAGACACATTGGACTGTCAGACAACATGCTTCACAGTATACGAGCACTATACACAAATCCTTCAGCTAAAATACGAATCAACAGCTCGCTTTCAAGCCCATTTACATCACATCACCAACGGTACACGTCAGGGGTGTCCTTTATCCCCATTGGTCTATGTACTCTGTACGGAGCCCCTGGCGTTGACCCTTAGCGGAAACCCCTCTGTCCATGGAGTCACCACAGACAAGACTGTCCATAAATTTGCCCTGTTCGCCGACGATCTGTTACTCTTTATCACAAACCCCCTCATCAGTACCCCAACATCCTTGAGGACCTCCACACTTATGGTCAACTTAGCAATTTTAAAGTTAATACAACAAAATCAGATATGCTGAACATCTCCCTCCCGAGGGTTGTGGTTGACCTCTTAAAATCTAACCACCCATTTAGTTGGAAGACACAATCTCTCCCATACTTGGGAGTCATGCTACCAAGAGACCTCTCTCAACTGTATCAGGACAACTACATCCCTATTATTGCCAAATTGGGAGTGGATTTGTCCAGGTGGAACAGACTACCTTTATCTTGGTTAGGTAGGATAAACACCATCAAAATGGATGTTCTCCCCCGCCTGCTTTATTTTTTTCCAGGCGATCCAAATAGGTCTTCCTGCCTCTTTCTTCTCCAGACTGAAATCAATGCTCCTAAAATTTGTTTGGTCTCATGGAAGGCCACAAATTGCCATGAGCCAACTAAACAGAGTAGTTGATTCAGGCGGACTGGGACTTCCGGATCTATGCCTATACCACTCCGCCGATTTAAGCAAATGCATACTGTATCTTTTCCGTTCTGAGAGAAGAGGAAGGTGGGTTGAGGTGGAGATGTCACAAACACCTACCAATCCCCTGGCAACAGTTTGGTCCCTGGGTGGGCAATCTGAGGCTGCTCCCCCAATAATAACCAGTCATCTGCAACTATTCCTTAAGCAAAATAATAAATCCCTAAACGTGATGACTACACCGGGCCCACTGACCCCACTTTATGGCAACCCCTCCTTCCCAGTGGAATCTAGAAGAGGGTCTTTCCTCAATGTTCCAAAAACCTCATACCCCATTATACTCAAATACATAACAAGCTCTTGACCCAAAATCTTATCTGAACTATACCCCAATTCAGAGCCATCCCCTGATTTGTGGCTCCTCCATCATAGAATTACTAGCTACATCAATTCATTACCTCCAACCAACATCTTTCGTCCTTTGACTAGGTTTGAGCAGATGTGCGTACAAGAGGAACCCATACAACATGTCATTTCCATACTTTATCAGAACTTCAGAAACAATTGGATGATTTCCTCCAGGGAGCAGCTCTCATTTATGAGTAGATGGGAATCTGACCTGGGGAGACGGCTCACCCCGAGAGAGTGGGAGAAGATATTTCTTTTCACTCACAAGGCGACGACATCAGCGGCCTCCCAGGTGCGTTATTATAAGGTGGTGGTTAGATGGTACAGGTGCCCGGTTGGGGTCAGCAGAATCTTCCTGGGGGTCTCGGACAGGTGCTAGAGGTGTCTTGACCATGAGGGCTCTTATCTCCATGTCTGGTCGCAATGCAGACCTATCTCCCTATTTTGGAGAGAGGTTGGAGACCTATATGAACGCACACAGCTGACAGTTGAACTGGCATTACTAAACCTTTCTAACATCTCTATCTCCAAATACAAAATGAGTCTGCTCCACTTTTTCTTGACTGCAGCCAGGCAACTAATAGCCACACACTGGAAGCAAACTATTCCCCCCGGATGCAAAGAGATCATAGCTGAGTTGAGTTAAATAAAAAGAAAAAAATAGTGTTGCGCCACCTGTGGATCTCTCCTGCCTTAAAAGTGGTCGTATTAAGAATAAACTAACCTTTAAAGGTTGTGCCAGATCCGCACAACCAGATTGTGAGCGTAGTTTGTGGCTCAGGCTGCCAGCCTTGGATCTGTAGTGCTCCTGTATCCTCAATCACCTCTGCTCCTGGCCTCGTGTAGTCCACGCTCTCACTCCAGGGTTGGGTTAGGAAACTCCAGGTTGATCCATTGACCCTATCCCGCCTGCAGCTCTGTCACCACTTTCCCCAAGGGAATTTGTATGATAGAATTCAGATAGAACATGCGGTTCTATAGTAGAGCGCAGGGATAATACGGGATACTTTAATCTTAATCTCCGTAACTTTATTCATAAAAAGCTCCAGACCACAACGCGTTTCGACGTACAGATGTCCACTTGAGGAAGACGCCTGTACGTCGAAACGCGTTGTGGTCTGGAGCTTTTTATGAACAAAGTTATGGAGATTAAGATTAAAGTATCCCGTATTATCCCTGCGCTCTACTATAGAACCGCATGTTCTATCTGAATTCTATCATAGCTGAGTTAAATGACATATGCAGCCCGGAGGAGTTAGCGAGTTATAGCTCTCTTGACCCGGGATGTCTGGACAGACACTGCAAACTATGGACTCCATGGATCATGTTTAGAGAGACAAATGACTTAAGTCTCTGGCTGACTGGTATGCCCGCTCAATCTGATTCTGTATAGACAAAGATACTACCTAGCCCTCCACCGGTTCCTTGGGGCTGGTTGGTGGGGTAGAGGCCTCACTTGTATGTGGGGGCCTTCATGCCCGCTCGTCTTTCCACATGCTACTTATTCTCATTTATTTGCTTGTATACATACTGCAGTATATACCTTCCTTTTCCCCATCCTTCTCCCCTATCTACCCTTTCTCTTCCCCACCTTTTTCCCTTAAGCTTGATAGTATGCTTTAAACTCCCTCAATGTTTGACCTAGGACTAGTCCTAAAAACGGACTACCTCTTATACATAGATCAATGCTCTGGGTCAACATTTTCTGGATTTTGTTTTTGATATTCTATCTCTCACTGTTAAAATTAACCTACCCTTAAAATTATAGACTGTTCATGTCTTTGTCAGTGCGCAAACTTAAAAAATCAGCAAGGGATCAAATAATTATTTCCTTCACTGTATGTCGGAGGTTGGGAAGAGGTTGAATAAAATTTTTCCTCTTCATATTCACTTATCGATCCAGCAAACCAGCACTTTATTCTGACACACTATGCTTCGGCATGATGTCATTAAGGGGTGCCAGCAGGGCTGCCACTAGGGCCTGACAGGTCTGTCTCCAGTCACGGACCCGCCTGTCATTGGAGGGGGCGTGGCCATTGGAACAGGGGTAGGGGGGGCCCGGCCGTGCCAGTGGGGGGGCGTAGCCAATTGGAGCAAGAAGGCCCACCCCCCAGCCAGCGCACGCTAACACTGAGGCTGTGCACTTTGCAGGCTGCAGCAGAGAGCACTAGACCAGCACTAGTGAGCAGTGCACTGTGACAGTCAGTGAGTGTCTCTGTCACTGTGCACTGAGAGGCCACGTGACGTCAACACACCCTCAGTGCATGGGGCCTGCCCACCCTCTTAGTAGTTGTGTGTTACTGTGTGGGGGCCCGGCCCGCCCATCCACCAGGCCTCACTGCACAGGGGACCGCTCAGGCCCAACCACCCTTGCTCATCCACCAGGAGACAGAGAGGCTGAGAGAGGGACAAGGCAGATGCAATTACCCACCTACCCCTCACCCACAAGTGTGTGTGTGAGGTGTATGGAGAGGAGCCGAGTGTGTATGAGGTTTACGGAGCGGAACAGCGTGTGTGTGCGAGGCGTACGGAGAGGAGCTGAGTGTGTACGTGTTGTATGGAGTGGAGTCGAGTGTGTACAAGGTGTAAGGAGCAGAGCCGCATGTGTACGAGTTGTACGGAGCGGAGCCGCGTGTGTACGAGGTGTATAGAGATGAGCCGCGTGTGTACGAGGTGTACGGAGAGGAGCCGCATGTGTACGAGGTGTACGGAGAGGAGCCGCGTGTGTACGAGGTGTATGGAGCAGAGCCGAGTGTGTATGAGGTGTATGGAGAGGAGCCGAGTGTGTACGGGGTGTATGGAGAGGAGCCGAGAGTGTACGAGGTGTATGGAGCAGAGCCGCGTGTGTACGATGTGTACGGAGTGGATCCGAGTGTGTACAGGGTATCCCCCTGTGGATGCCGCTTCTATAGTTTTGGCTGCATCTGCTGGCAGCATTCTTCTCCTGAGTCTTGGCCATCGTTGTCTGCCATTTGAAACTCAGCAGATTCTGAGGAGACTGGAGTAGCAAGAAGAGAGGTGAGTATTTACTTTTCTTTTTAAATCAGTGAGTACACTGATGGGAAGCTATGTAATGTGCAATATAATATAGGAGGACTATGAAGGTGCAATATACTATATGGAGGACTATGGGGGTGCACTATACTATATGGAGTACTATGTGGGTGCATTATACTATATGGACTACTATGGGAGTGCATTTTACTATATTTAGGACTGTGGGGGTGCATTATACTATATGGAGGTCTATGGAGGTGCATTATACTATATGGAGGACTATTGGGATGCACTATACTATATGGAGGACTATGGTGGTGCACTATAATATATGGAGGCCAATGGGAGTGCATTATAATATAGGGGGGCTATGGAGGTGCATTATAATATATGAAGAACTATGGATGATGTATTATAATATATGGAGGACTATATGGAGCCAATTATACTATATAGAAGCCATTATAATATATGGAGGGCTCTATGGAGGGAGTATGAGGTAGCCTTTATAATTTATGCAGGGCTATTTGAGGGCTGTGTTGATGCCATTATACAGTGTGAAGAGTTTAGAGGACATTATATTATATGTAGGTCCATTATAGTACATGAACGGCTGTATAGGGGTCACAGTTGGAGATCATACTGGCCAGTGTAGTTGGGGACTGCAGTAGGGTCATCAGCTATGCGTGTGGCAGGAATTCTTGTGGGGTCCAGGTCCTGCAAGCATCTCCATTGTGCATTTGTCCGCGCGATCTCCATTGTGCATCTTTTCCTCAGCCATCTTCATTGTGTATACGGCCAGCACAGTCTCTATTGTGATTCTCTATTGTGTACAGCCACCAGCAGTCTCTTTGTGTATTCTGTACTGTGTGTATAGCCTGTAGCAGTCTCCATTGTGTATATGGCCCGCAGCATCTCTATTGTGTTACAGCCACAGCCATCTCCATTGTCTATTCGGCCGGGACCGCAGCCATCTCCATTGTCTGTACGACGTACAGCAGCAGTCTCCATTGTGTATATGGCCCGCAGCCATCTCTATTGTGTATACAGCTAGCAGCCATCTCTATTGTGTATTCTTTATTGTATATACAGCTATTGTGTATTCAGCCACAGCAGTCTTAAGTGTGTGTATGTGTGTGTGTGTAATATATAATAGAGAGAGAGAGTGTAAAAAAAAAAGGAAAAACAGAACAAAAATATAAAAAAAAGTGGACTTTATTGCCCAAAGGCATTGCCACACATTGAGCAATAAAGTCGACTTTTTTCTATTTTTTTTGTGCTGTTTTTGCTTTTTTTTACTCTATCGTAAAGAACCACCTGGATTGCTGGTTGGAAAAGATTTGTACATAAATTGAGATAATTTGTGGTGCTGTGCCAATTTTTCACTATAAATATAATGTATGTTTGGGTGGAGGTGGAGCATGGGTGGATGCGGAGCCAGGTGGAGGCTGGACAGAGTCTCAGGGGGCCCCAAAATGTTTGCAGTCAGGGGCCCCGAAATTCCTAGTGACAGCTCTGGGTGCCAGCATGCTACTCCTTTGGCCTGCTTTCTGTTATCCAGAGGATGTCTAGGGAGTTCCAGTTCCCTGCGGGCTGCAGAAGATGACAGTTTCTGGACTGCATGTTGCCCGAGGGATGCATGTTTGATTCTCATGGTCTAAACATAAGAAAAAGAAAGACAAATGACAAACATCTGGTGAAATTTATAATTGTCAGAATAGATTTTTAATCCTCTTGTGCCACCGGAGGGAAGATCACATTTTAGATGGTTCCCTTTGAAATCATTGAGATGTCCATATAATTTATGGATGTGTTGAGTTCTTCAATGCAAACGTTAGAGCTGATCTCTTATCTAACTTATTAACGGAGGTTCTAGTTGAACCTCTCCTCATTTAATGCAGAATGCTTTTTTCGTGCATTTGAAAATGAGTTTCCCGGACAAAACATTCCCCCTAAAGTGGTGTGAAATTTTGAAAGATTACTCTACCATAGGTTTAGAGATTGAAAAACTGAGCTCTTACCCCTTCTCGGGTCCAATGCTCTTGTCTTTTTTGATTGATTGCAGTGGTCACATCACATAGTCAGCGCTGCAGTTGATCACTTAGCTTTGCAACTCACATCGCAGCAAGACTGCAGGGTTCAGTGCTGTTATTGAAGAAGCTGAGCAACAAAGATCAAAGCAGCAGAAACAGCCAGTGCAGCACCCTTTGAGGATGAGTAAAAGCTCAGCTTTTTTTCAGTCCTTGAGTCTATGGTATGGGTGAATAGAGATAACTAGGGGCATAATGATCGTGGTTGCAGGGGTCGTGAGTGCTATGGGGCCCAGACCTATAAGGTGCCCGCGCCACCAGCTGCCCCTGCGCCCGCTCGTCCCAGCATCTGCTTCACAATGGATGTGCATCTGTGAGGACGCACATCTGTGTGACTGCATGGCAGCACATGCCGATTTGGAGCCCGTGTGTCAGAGGAGGGGAGCCTCCTGCTTCCAACTACTGCCTCCCTGCCCTCCCTCGCTTCCTCTTACCACAGCGGTGCTGACGTGCATTCCACTGTGGAACATATATAGCAGGTTGATTCCACTATCTCCACACTAGGAGTAGGCTTCACTTCCTGCTTTATGCATTCCACAGAGGAACACATGCCGGCACCACCTCCCCTGAGTCTTCAGTTTTTGTGAAGGAGATCAGAGCAGCAGAGGAACTCAGAAAAGTAAGTACAGATTTATTTTTTTGAGTACACGGTGGCCAGAGGACTATGGGGGGGGGGAATGGGGGGTAAATTGTACAGTATGAAGGAGTTATCAAACTGAATATAATGAAGCTGCATTATCTGAGGGTTGCACTTAGGGATGAGGACCTCAGGTGTACTGCCAGGACCTTGCAATCTGGTCAATCAGGTGGCCGCTAAGCGATCACGTGGTTGTGACGTGTCGCCATCTGATTGGCCAGATCGCTATTGGCCATCTGATTGGCTGGAAGTCACAGGTCCTTGTCCGGTGATCGCAGGTCTTCTGGGACGGTCCAAGGGTCTTCTTTGCCGGTCCCGGTGCAGGCGTCAGACAGGTGAGTATGTAATTTTATTATTTTTAACAACTTTTATTCACTTTTACGGTACTTTCGCAGTGTATCTATAGATGCACTGTGAAAGTAATCAGACTACTCGCTACTCCCGAGTAATCATAAGATACTCGGAGAGTAGCGAGTACCCAAATACCGCTACTATTCGGCGAGTTCTGAATAGTAGCAAGTACACTCTCTCATCCTTAGTTGCACTATATGGAGTGATATGAGGCTGCACTATATGAGGCTGCACTGTATGGAGAGATATGAGGCTGCACTATATGGAGATTTATTAGGCTGCATTGTACTATATGGAGGGCTATGAGACTGCCTTATACTATATGGTGGGCTTTGAGACTGCATTATGATATATGGAGGACTGAGGTGGCATCATACTATATAGAGAAGTATGAGGCTGCATTATACTGTATGGAGGGATGTGAGGCTGCAATATACTGTATGGAGGGATGTGAGGCTGCATTATACTATATAGAGGGCTGTGAGGCTGTATTATACTATATGGGGGGTTGTGAGGCTGTATTATACTATATGAAGGAATATGAGGCTGCATTATGATGTAAGGAGGGCTGGCTTTGAGGCTGCATTATACTATATGGAGGATAATGGGGTGCATTATAAAATTGGATAACTGTGGGGCTACCTTATATATGGGCGACAATGGGATGCATTATAATACAGAGAGTACTATGGGGTACATTGTAATATTTGGAGGAATATGGTGATGCATTATAATTAGGGATGAGCGAACATCCCTTTTTTTCCCAAGTCCGTTTGCTGGGTTTCTCTGCTAAAGGAAGGAAAGTGTTAATACCGCTGTTATACTTACCTGGTCTGCGTTCCTTCTTCCTGGTGTGACGCGCGATACATCACTTCCAGGCCACCCCTTATTTTCTGGCCCTATGTGATTGGCTGTTGGAGCCAGTCACATGAACATTCCCCCAGAAACCTGGAAGTGACACCGCGCTGCCACACACCGGGATTTATGCGGACCCGGTAAGTATGACGCTGATTAATAACTTTCCTTCCTTTAACAGACATACAACGAACACGAACTCGGGGATAAAAGGCATGTTCGCCCTTCCCTAATTATAATAACTAGAGGACTATGGTGGCGGGAGGAGGAAGACTACATATACCAGGAGGGGGGACATATATACACCACGATGAGGGCCATAGACCAGGATGAGGGACATTAATACATAGTGAAGGGGGAGAGGGGTCAATCTGTGATTCTATAGGATTTAGAATGTTAAAAAGGGCCCATACAACTGACCAACATGCACTGGGGGACCCAGGTCTAAATTTTGCATCGGGGCCCATTGGACTGTAGTTACGCCACCTGGGTTAACCCCTGTCATACTAGCCTTTGGACTATTTAGGATAACCGGATGTCTGAGCAGCATGCATGTGCTTGTGTACAAGGGATAGAACTTCAGATACAGGTCAAGGTCACTTTGAACTACAGCAAATAAGTGCTGTGTATACGATTTTAATTTTACAATTGAAACAACTGTATTGCGAAAGACTCAATAGAAAAGAATTTGCAAGTTCAAGGCAGATACAGTGATGAAATACAAATCATAAAATGAGGAAAGACGCTAATACAAATGTGTCAAACATGAAAAAAATAATTAAAATAATAAAATCATGGTCAGATGGTAGCTCATAGACAGTAGCAGTTTGGATGAATCCGACTCCTGTAGATAGCAACAATTCTTATTAGTCCAATGAAAAATAGCAATAATGCTGTAGCTGCTCGGCAACAGCGGCCATTGCATTAGCTCACCATTATTTTAGCCTATGAGCTAATGCAGCTCTCGGATAATAAATAAAACCTTGATGGCAGGAGAACGGAGGGGGCGAGCATAGCTTATCACTGGGTCATGCAGGTGCCAGCATTAAGTACATTTGTAAGGGCATATGTTCAAGGATATTTCCTATGACTTCGTACATTTATTATACACTACTGGTTATAAAATACATGCAAATTCCTGAATTCTTATGCAGTGTGTATATGAGTTTACTTATAAAGGTTTATTGTATTTAATTGCTATTATAAAACGTGTACATGAATGATGGTAAGCTATCTGCACATTTATCTCTCTATTTCCACGGTATTACACATGTATAAACACAATGCACACAAGGTGAGCGAAATTGATCACTTACTCAGACAGTACGTCACTTGTCTGGGTAAGACATCTTAAAAAGGACAATCAAGATATGTGTCATGTTGTCAAGAAAAAAAATTCAATTACAGAGAACTTTGTAGGCTAGGTCCTAAAGCTGGTAATATCCATAAGGCCTTAATCGTACGTCTGTGTTTTATGTACGTGTGCTAACTGTTTTCATGAATAAAACAGGCACCCATTATAGTCTATGGGGCCAATTCATCAAGACTGCTGTTGCACGTCAATCATAATGAAAGGCTCTGAGGAATACGAAGCTCCAAATTCAGTAAGACGTGCACTACAGTTAGTGACTTTGGTGCATATTTTCTGTTAAGACTGGAATTTGATGATTTTGATGGGTGGGTGTAACCAAGCCCATGTCCTGTACAGACTCTGCAGTTCCCCATCTTCACCCTTGATGGCGTAGCTGCTTCAAACTGGCATGAAAATGCTCAACATTGTAAAATTATTGCACAATTCTGTGTTGCAGAAAAATCTTGAGACTTTTCAAAGTGATTTTCTTGTTAGTGTTCTGATGAATCCCTCCCTACGTAGTTGATCACATATGTTGATTTTTTGAAGAATGAAAAAAACATATTCACTATGATGTACCCCTATTCCAGGTGTTCCTCAGACATCCCCTTTTCAGGCTGAATACCCTCCAATAACCGCACCCACTTCCCACCCGAGCAAGGTAGAGGGGTACCAATCTGGAAGAAGGCTAATCACATGACCCAGAACTGTTGGAAGAGCCAGGGAATTGGTTGAGTTTGGTGGACTCTACCTTCTAGTGTGCCAACATCCCAAGACCCTGAACGAGAGCCCAATCTGATCACTTAGTACGTGTGATCCACTTCCGTTTACTGGGGAGACTCCCACCAGTTCCTTCATTTAATATATGCTCAGTCCATCTGAGAGTAGATTGGGCCAGAAACCTGCCCTGTGGTACCTAATGATGACTGGGAATGAACTGACTGGATTCACGTGATCGAGATACAAGACTGCTCAGATTAATTTATATATTTAATTCGTTATAAGAGCAGCACTAGGATTACAGGAAATGTACAGTATATAGATATAGTTGCAATACAGGTGAGAATATACAGGGTGGGCCTTTTATGTGCATACACCTAAACAAAATAGGAATGGTTGGTGATATCAACTTCCTGTTTTTGTGGCACATTAGTATATGAGAGGGGGTAAACTTTTCCAGATGGGTGGTGACCATGGTGACCATTTTTAAGTCGGCCATTTTGGATCCAACTTTATTTTTTTCAATGGGAAAAGGTTCATGTGACACATCAAACGTATTGAGAATTTCATAAAAAAACAATGGTGTGTTTGGTTTTAACATAACTTTATTCTTTCATTAGTTATTTACAAGTTTATGACCACTTGTAAAATGTGTTCAAAGTGCTGCCCATTGTGTTGGATTGTTGATGTAACCCTCTTCTCCCACTCTTGACACACTGATAGCAACACCGCAAAAGAAATGCTAGCACAGTCTTCCAGCATCTGTTGTTTCAGAAGCTGCACATCTCGTATCTTCACAGCATAGACAATTGTCTTCAGAAGACCCCAAAGATAAAAGTCTAAGAGGATCAGATCGGGAGACCTTGGTGGCCATTCAACTGCCCCACGAAGACCAATCCACTTTTCAGGAAACTATTCATGTAGGAATGCTCGGAGCTGACACCCATAAAGTGGTGGTGTACCATCTTGTTGCAAAAACTCAGGGAATGTTCCATCTTCAGTGCATAAAGAGGGCAACACATCATCATGTATTAATTTCAGATATCTAGTGGCATTGAGGTTTCCATTGATGAGGAATGGCTCCACTATCTTTGTACCCCATATTCCACACCATACCATCATTTTGTTTTTGTGTTCCCACAGTCTTGGAGGGATTTATCCACTTTGGGTTAGTGTCAAACCAATAGCGGTGGTTTTGTTTGTTAACTTCACCATTCACAAAAAAGTTTGCCTCATCACTGAACATAATGTTCTGTGTAAACTGAGGGACCTGTTCCAAATTTTGTTTTGCCCATTCTGCAAATTCAGTGCACTGATCTGGGTCATCCTTGTTGAGATTTTGCATCAGCTGGATTTTGTAAGGGTGCCATTTGTGAGTAGCTAATATCCACCAAAGGGATGTTTGACTGATGCCACTCTCCAGTGACATGTGGCGAGTGCTACGCTGTGGGCTCTTGCTGAATGAAGCTAGGACAGCCACTCATGTTTCTTCATTAGTGACAGTTTTCTTGTGTCCACATTTTGGCAAATCTAACACTGAACCTGTTTCACAAAATTTGGCAAGCAGTTTGCTAACTGTAGAATGGAATATGGGTGGACTCCTAGGGTGTCTTGCATTGAAATCTGCTGCAGTGACCCGGGTAGTACGTTCACCAGACATCAACACAATTTCTATCCACTTCTCATGTTTTAACCTCTAAGACATGTCAATAACTGTAAACAAAGACAAACTTGAAAATAACTCATGAAAGAATAAAGTTACGTGAAAACCAAGCACAGCATTATTTTTCTTATTACATTCTTAATAAGTTTGATGTGTCACATGACAAAATGGCTGACTTTAAAATGGCTGCCATGGTCACCACCCATCTGGAAAAGTTTTCCCCCTCCCTTATACTAATGTGACACAAACAGGAAGTTGATATCACCAACCATTCCCATTGCATTTATATAAATGGCCCACCCTGTACAATAGGATAACAAGCAAAGATTTACAGTGTCTGGTTACCAGGGCTTAAGGATGAAGCTGGGTGGGTCTGATGTTCTGCTAATTCTTGGGGCCTGATGGTCTCGGATGACCCCTTCCCAGCAACAGAATCTGCCAACAACTAACCAGGTGAAGGATGGCTTAGGCTACTCATATCCACAGGGTCGGACCCGCCCTCATGTGACCTCACAAGGAGTGGTTTGAGGGCAGACGATAAGTAGTTATACATCTTTTGATCTGTGCACCACATACATTTGTACAGTTAGCCAGAATAAGAAGATGGATAAAAGTTGAGTAAAACTTCAGAATCAACTGTGCAGGATAAAAAGTTTTTTTGTTGCCATGGAGATGCAAACAATTTATAGTAATTTCTTTCCAGGACCTGTTGCAAAGCTGCCTTATAATTAGCTCTTGTTGTTGGGGTAATCTGAATTAGTTGTATATTTCAAATATACCGGGGGACATTTATCATTATGTTTGTGCCCAAAACTGTATGCAATTTGTGACATTATTCTTAATTCATGGGCCAAATTTATCAATGTTTAAGGCCATTTAGTACAGCATTTCTAAATATGTAGGCTACTGTGTATTGACCAGAAAAGGGACATGGTTAACCCTTTGGCGTGAAGTATATTTATACAGGTGCATCTCAATGAATTAGAATATCATCAAAAAGTTAATTTTTTCAGTAATTCCATACATAAAGTGAAATGCATATAATATATAGAGTCATTACAAACAGAGTGATATATTTCAAGTGTTTTTTTCTGTAAATGTTGATGATTATGGCTTACAGTCAATGAAAACCCAAAGGTCATTATCTCAGAAAATTAAAGTAGGGAGCATAAAGGGTTAAAAACTGTGCTTATTCCATGAGACATCAAAGGGTGAATGTAATACTGATTTATTAGTCAACGTGTTTCAGTCCTCTCTGAGACGCCCTGAATCATGGCAATATGACATTGAGTTGTCCTGAGGAAGGGGCCAGGGAGCCCTGAAACATATTGACTAATAAATCAATATTACACTCTTTGATGTCTCGCGGAATATGGCTGCATGGTTTTCAACCCTTCATCCTCCCTACTTTAATTTTCTGAGATAATGACTTTGGGTTTTCATTGGCTGTAAGCCATAATCATCAACATTTACAGAAATAAACACTTGAAATAGATCACTCTGTTTGTAATGACTCTATGTAATATGTGTTTCACTTTATGTATGGAATTACTAATTTATTGATGATTTTCTAACTCATTGAAATGCAACTTGTACGGTATATACAGTATATGTAATTTTTTGCAAAGGGAGCAATAAAAAGTTGTATATTCTGTATAGATCACAGCAGCCTTACAAAGGCCATGGAATAAATACATTTATCCTACAACTATTATTAACATGCATAAAAGTCTCAGTTTGCGCAAAATGTTATATTGACCATAACATGAAACATTTGACAAATTGGTCTCCAAATTGGTCTTTTCAAATATTGGTAAATATTTTTATTACCATATATAACGTTTTGTCAATTGAGACAAAATACAGCATTAACATGCAACATTTGACACATTGTTCTCCAGCTCTCATATAGTTGCACTGTTGTAATTGGTAACAACATTTATAATTTAGGTATAACATCAGGGCCGTGTTTGAAGTTCCTACTGCCCTAGGCACTTTCAGTGGTGATGCCCCCTTCTGATCAGACAGACTTAGGAATATGTGGGGTATCATGGAAAAGTAGTATCAGCTGCAACCCTGCTGCCAAATAATCCAATCCAAAGTAATCGTCACAGCATATGGTGGTTATTCAATGCGTGTGTATAATTCCTGATGAAGGCAACGGTTAATGCTTCAAAACACATAGAATAAACCACCATATACTCTGACGATTAGTTTAGATTAGATTATTTGGCAGCAACATAGTCCTGATACCATGTTTTCCATGATACCCTGCATAATTGAATTGCCTTGATGCATGTGGTTTCTGTGGCAGCTGCCTCTAAAGGCCCATCACACACTACAATGTCCCAGCGATCCCACCAATGATGTGGATCGCTGGGACATCGTGATCTGATCGCTGGTGAGCTGTTAAACAAGCAGACTTACCAGTGATCAGGACCAGCGAGAATGCTGGTAACCAGGGTAAACAGTGGGTAACTAAGTTTAGTTACCCAATGTTTACCCTGGTTACCAGCTCCCAGCGCTTGCTGGGAGATCGTTCATCATTGGTCTCCCGCTGTCACACGTGCCAATGCTGGGCGCCCAGCGGGAGACCAACGATAAATTTATGGTCCAAGTCATTTACCAACGACCAACAATGAATGACCTCATCGTTGGTCATTGGTAAATGTCACATGCAACGATGTCGTTTCAACATCGCTGCAACGTGACCAAACCAATGACATTGCAACAATATCGTTAACAATATCGTAGTGTGCGACGGGGTCTTAAGGCTACATTCAGTCTGTATGTTTTAGTCTGTTTTTGCTCATCAGTTTTTGTAGTCAAAACCAGGAATGGAACAATCTGAGGAAAAGTATAATAAAAACATGGGCACCACTTCCTGGTTTTGGCTACAAAAACTGATGAGCAAAAACAGAGTAAAAATACAGAGTGTGACTGGAGCCTAAAATTTTCATTTGGTTGTGGGTCAAAACACTACATGGTAAGCAGTATATTGCTTCACAGTTAGCTCCTTCTCTTGCTTGGTATTTGTGCTTTTTCTTTCCACAGCTTTTTATTCCAAAGCATTTTTTTCCAGGCAGATCCACTCTGTATCCCACCTAAGAAATGCTAAAAGGAATGAACTCATACACTGCTATGTAGAAATTACTTGCTGTTGATGTGTTCAGATTTTCGTTTTTTTTAACTATTTCAGGTTTTCTAAGTTATCAAGCAGCTAAAATAAATGACTGGTCAATTATATGGGCGGTTTCTGCTTGGAAGCCGCTTACTAGTTTATTTTAAAAAATTATATAAATAAAAAAAGCAGAAGCTAAAAGATGTTGGACAAAGCAACAAATGAATTACAAACGATTACAAATGAATACTGCATCCCCTTCCCTCCTCCAAAAACACAATTTTTTTTAGTTCTGATCCTGGTGCCAACCCCTAGAACCTGCCGCCCTAGGCACAAGCCCTTGAGTGCCTAGTGGCAAATATGCCCCTGTATAAAATATTATATTTATGGAGAGACAGGAATGAAAAAATTGGCATTAATGAAGCCATTTTTGATACATTGGGACCTCTATATTACTTTTTAGTTTTTCATTATCCTTTTGTGCCATTGAAGGGACTCTTGTGTTTTTGAGTGCTGCTTTGTCACAAAACTGCAATCATTTTGCCAACAAAGTCAGTGAGAATCCTGAAGTGTTGGGCACATGCTGCTTTTTTCCCTTGCAGATTTGGTGAAGAAATAGATCTGCAGCATATAAATTCTTGCAGGGTTTGTGCAACATTTGTCCGTCCCAAAATGCATGAAAAATGATTAAAAAACACACTGAAATTCTAAAAAAAAGCTCCAAAAATGCATGTTTTTCCTCCCAGGCTATGCAGATTTGGTGCAGAAATTTCTGCTGCCAAATTCTCAGTGAGAACACATACCCTAAAGCAGTGGTCCCCAACCTTTGTGACCTTCAGAGCCACATTCAACTCTGAGAGAGGATCGAAAGTCACATTCAGCTCTGAGAGAGGGCCATGAGCCACATCCAGCTCACGCCCCCTCACAGTACTGACACTCAGAGCCCCCATTACCGGTATAATGACAGCCAAATATTTTCCTTAGAAATCACACTGAGGCACTATACCAAGATCCATGTTTTCCTACCTTACCCCCATCCAGATCTGCTCTTCTATGTCGGGCTACACATACAGTAAAAGTCACCATCTGGAGACCTGCTCCTTATAGCTGTTTGCTAGACCTGTTGCTAATGCACCAAACTGTAAGACAGCCATGAGCCACACATCACAGGTCTGTGAGCCACATGTGGCTCCTAATCTACAGGTTGGGGTCCCCAGCCCTAAAAGGTGAACATGTGTCTGAATAAGTGTAAAGGTACCGTCACACACAGAGATATATTGCTTGCAATTCACTGGTTGCAGGGAAATCATGGACACATTGTTCCTTTTTGTACACAGCAACAAAATGGAACAATGTGTCCATGATTTCACTGCAACCAGTGAATTGCAAACAATATATCTCTGTGTGTGTAAGGGTACCTTAAAGGGAACTAACCACCTAAAAATACCTATCTAACCTATAAATATCTGTCCCTGGAGCCTAAAATTACAATTCTAACCATCCCTGACTGACTAAATCTACCTAACTAGATGCACAATATATCACTTTTTATACTTACCAAATCCTTGTCTGATGGGCGTTCCTCCAGGGTCTTTGACTGATAGGCGGGTCTCCTCGCCGCGCTCGCACCCGCCTCGCTGCTGTCCATCTTCTTTCCAGGTTTCAAATTACCCGCCCATCGCGTCCTCGCAATGAACGGGTCACATGCTGCAGGCCCCGCATCACTTCGGCCCGCCGCGTCACTGGTACACCCAGGCCGGCATCAGAGCATGCGCAGATGGCATGCTGAAGCCGGCCTGGGCGCATCATAGACCTAGCGACGCGGCGGGCGGAAGTGACGCGGGGCCTGCAGCACGTGACCCGCTCATTGCAAGGACGCGATGGGCGGGTAATTTAAATCATAGAAGAAGATGGACATCAGCGAGCGCGGTGAGGAGACCCGCCTATCTGACAAAGACCCTGGAGGAACGCCCATCAGACAAGGATTTGGTAAGTATAAAAAGTGATTTATTGTGCATCTAGTTAGGTAGATTTAGTCAGTCAGGGATGGTTAGAATAGTAATTTTAGGCTCCAGGGACAGATATTTATAGGTTAGATAGGGATTTTTAGGTGGTTGGTTCCCTTTAAAGATCAGGTTGAGCAGTAAATACGAGTTCACATAATCGACCTATCAGTTGCTAACTTTTATATTTTAAGAAAGCTGAAATGTGGTGTTAGTTATGAGATGCGAATGACTGGCAAATAATGAAAAACATATTCTTCATAAGGTTCTGGAATGATGGCTCTGAACACTAAGAAATACGTCATTTCGGTTTTGGTTACAGACGCTCTTTAAAGAGTCTTTTTCTTTCAAAGAAATCTAATTAAATCAAGTGTGAATCATAAAAGTCTGGGGGTTCACTGTCTGAGACTTTTATTTTTTTTTTGCATCACGAACTCAATGTAATTATTTTAAACTATGTTATATGGGTCAAATGAATACATCACCATGGGACGGTATTGTGCTAGCTTTTGGCAGCGAGTGAGTCAGTTGCAATATCTGTTAGTAATTATGGTGTCAAAACAAGGTCATGTTCATAAGGCAGTGATATTCATTATTTCAGAATGTATGGTTTATATATGCTGCATTATGGCCTCTAAATAACTAATGTGAATACAATGATTTGCATATCACAAATGAGAACAAAAGATTTCCAATAACAGTCTTAAAATAAAGCGCTAATTGTTTTTTCTCAAGAGGACATCTCTGGAACGGATTGTAGACAAAGCTTGTGCTTTGTTTTTATTTCCCCAGAGGGACTGTCGAAAGCCACTGTTTGTTCCTTCATCTGTAAATTCATATATCTTCATATCTCAAGCAAATGTATTACAATGTCAGTGCCGCTTTTGGTAACAAATTGAATAATTACACCTTCTTCTGTGGGCACCTCGGGTGCATCCTGGCTGCTAAAAATTTCAAAAGTCAGAACGTTCCTTACAAAACAGCAAATTGATTTAAAAGTGCGCGAGTGAATAATGAAACCCTCAGGCAGATCCGCCTAACCTGACAGGACATGAACTAGATGCCCAGTTGGCAAGTTATCTGTGTTTAGCACCTTCTTCATCCCGTGTGAAGGAGAGATGATAGTCAAGATGCAATGATGTGTGAAGAAATAATTGTATTTTGGCCAGGAATTCTCTCTGGGAATAATTGTTAATAGGGATGATGGACAAGTGATTGACCATGCCCACCAGGGATATGTTTCAAATGGAAGTAGATGAAAACTGTGCTTGTGAGGCATAAACATTCTCCTCTACTTTGCCATTTAACTCTTTATAAATGAACCATCCCTCCCCCAGCAAAGAATTATATACCATTCTGTCAAATTTTAGGCAAGGTTATGTGTTTGTTTTAATAATATAGTCTATTTAAAATAATTCGCTTTTGCTTTCGACATATAGATGTGTCTTTAAGAATGCTAATAGAGTACACTGTTGTCTCGAAGATTTGGGTGATAGGCTGGGGCGTAACTACAACAGGTACAGGGTTTGCAATCGCACCCAAGCTCTGGCGCTTACGGGGCCCCAAAAGTCCCTTTGGCCTATAGAAAAAGAGACTATTGCTATTAAAGATTTGCAATAATTGGCTCTGTTGGAGCTTTTGCATATGTACCCCTGAGGTTCAAGTTCCACCTCTAGTGATGGGTATTACACAGTGTGTCCACTAGGGAAGTATTTTTTATATTGGAACTTATAGCGATTAGCCATAAAATTAATACCACCTGACTAATGATCCATAGATCTTCCTAGTGCCACAAAAACAGCAGTTACCTAACTAGGCATGGACTCAAAAAAACTATTGAAAGTGCCCTGTGGTATTTGGTGCCAAATGCTTACCAGCTGATCCATTAAAGTCCTGTAAGGCTGCGGCGTGATCCGGTCCGGGGCTGTCCGGGATGCCCCACTCATATCTAGCCTACTACCCCTTGTCTGCCTAGAGTCCCAGACTCCGGGTTAGATCCCCATGACAGTGGATATGTGTGTTGAGGTGTTTGTTAAACAAACTGTCTACCCTCCTGCCTGGCTGCAGTCTCTCCCTGTGGCCACCCTGGACGCAGGGGTGCCACACTCCTCCGGAGTAAAACCGGCGTGTCCCCACGCCGTCCGGCATGGATCCCCCTGAAAAACATCTTTATCTTTGCAAAACATTAACATTAAACATATTTGTCATCCTATTACGGTGGTACGAATCTTAAACGTTGCATTTAAAATAAATAACATATATATTACTCTCTTAAAATTTTTTAAAAAGTCTTTAAAAGGTGCCAAAAATCTTAAAAAGTGGAAAACGTGGCACAAGTGCTTAAAAAGTGCAAAAACTTCAAAAAGTGCAAAAACTTCAAAAAGGCACTCTGCAGTTCTGTTCAAGTTCTATGCACAGTCTCAAAAGTGCACTCTTTGGGTCTTAAAACCAATGGGGAGCACACTGAGTGCTCAACTATGTACAACGAAAGTTTATGCCAAATCATCGTCCATGGCATCAAATGTCTATGACACATATAAGACGAACAGGGGAAAGACTAACATTCATTCAGAAATGGGATGGGGCCAATAAGGATCACGTCACATTCACACTTACTGTCCTTGATTGTAGCAATCCGGGTCTTACTCCTGTTTCTTCCAGGGCAGAACTTGTTGAGCTCTCCGGGTCGGGAACAGTTCCAAAGATTCCAGAGCACTGGATAGCAAATGGCTATAACTTGTCTGTGTTGCTACATCAATTTTGGTTGGTTCCGCCTCCTCTACAACGTTTTCTGGGATTGTGGTAGAATCCGGGTAAGGAGCTGGATTCTCCAGTTCTGGCAATTCTGCAGGATCTGGGTAAATAGTTGGATCTTCCCATTCTGGTGGTTCACTGCGTTCCGGAACTTGTAGCAATAATTTCTTTACTTTAATTCCATAAGGGCCTCGATGTCCATGCACTTCTATGTAGGAGACCCATTCTCCGACCTGCAATTCCGTGTCCGGGTGTTTTAGTGGAAGGTGCTCTTCTACGTCCCCACGGTTAATAAATATGTCCCGTTCTGCTCCCGGTTCACGAGCAAACGCGTATCCCAAGTCTGACTTAACTTTTACCACCTTTCCTTCATGTCGCTGTGAACCAGTGATATTTGGATCTCGCCAGGCAACAGTTATTAGATATTGCACACGGTTTATCATTGCCTGTTTCTGGGCAAATCTCTCTGCCTCTTCTCTATCCCATTTTCGGGCACATCTTTTTAAATATTCGTCTCTGGTTACAATTTCTACGGGGCCCGCGTTACTATCAGGGTCCCCAGGAAATCCCATCATGTTCTCCTCTTTCTCGTCCCGTTCCCACCAACAGCGGAGCTGCTCTCCTCTCACCTCTGTGGATGCAGGGGCTGGTATCAAAGGCTTCGGTAACTGAAGGGATCTCTCTTCCAAAGCTCCAAGTGGGTCAAACTCTCTGATAGTATTTGGTGGTGCTACTTCAGGGATGGACACATCAACCAGAACTTCTGTCCCGGGATCTTCCTTGCTCCTGGTAGCATTGAAGTCACTAGCCCAGCCGGGCTGCACTGACATTGTCTGCTGATGCTGATAAAAGTCAATTTGTATCCGGGTCCTCTGCTCTATTTGGGCCCGGGTTATCTGCAAGGGCAGCAGTCGCATTACACCCCTCCGGGAGTCTCGGACTTGTGGATATTCCTTTCCGCCTTCCACCATGCCGCTAGAATCACTCAATATCTCTCCCTGGCCGGGTTCCTCCACACTCATGTTCAGTGGGCCCTCCGGGATTAATTGAGGTCTTTCCTCCGCAGCACTCTCCACAGTGTCTTTTCCTTCCGTCCGGGTATGCTGTAATGGCGGCTGTTCCATATCCGGTCTCTTGTCCCGCCTTTCTGAGGTGACGACTTCCTTTCTCGCCATATTCTTACTGGCTATTTCAACTTGAGACGGAAGTTCCTCCCCAAGATTGATAGCTGGCTCCCCCGGAGTTAAGGGGAGCCATTGTGGACCCTTCCTTTCCTTTGGACCGGATCCATCTTGGATTCTGCAGCGCGACAGAAACTCTCTCTTTCCACCCGATGACGTCAGAGCGGTGAGCGGTTTTTCTTCTCGCACGTCGCGCGCTCTGTATTGGCGGATTTTGAAATTTACAGTCTCTGTGGCGCATTTAAAATTCAGCTTGCCGCGCGCCCAGCAATGGCGGCTGATTCAAAACAGTCACTAATCATGGCACACAATGCCCGGTACCAGGCACGGTAGATCCTGTTCGTGACACCAGGTTGTGGATCCCACTGGGACGGGGTACTCGGTACCGGACCGGGGTACTGCTGGGGGATGTCACGGTGGTCCTGGTCCGGACTGTGTCTCGGGCCCGCACAATAAAATGGGGGTTATTTACACGGGATTTGTCAATTGTGACGCCACCCATGGGTTGTGGTCAGTAATGGGACCATCGCTGCTGCAGAACCTCCGGGGATGATATTTTAGCAGCTTAGATGGAATGACTCTCCGCAGGTAGAGCTGGTTCCCCGGGGCAGTGATAGTTAAAGTCAGTGTTGGTTGTTATAGTTGATGCAGGCTAAGGGGATGATGTGGAGATGGCTCCTGACAGGGTCAAATGGAGGACTGACAGTTCTTCATAACTCAAATCAGACACAGACAACGTAGTAGGGTTCACCCGGGTTTACTGTTCTTATTCTTCTGTCAAACAGGGCACGGTACAATACAGATCTTTACAGTTTCACTCAGTTGACTCCAGTACACTTGAACCCACTGCAGCCAGGTTATCTTTCCTAGACTCCTCAGTCCCTCTACGTGTCCTTTCAGGCTTATTCTCAGTGTTTCTCCTTAAAGTGAATTGCGGAGCGGCAGCTCGGTCCATATAGCAGCTTCCCCCTAATTCTATGGGCGGTAAGCCGGGTCCTCTCTGTTGCTGCTGCGCTCCCAATCCTCTGATGGGAATACAGATCTGGAGTCTGTGTTCCCCGTCAGGTTGTCTGGGGCACCGGGTTAATCTTCAGCCCCCCTCAGAGCTGACACTCTGGTTTTAGCCAAACCACAGGTATCCCTATCTCTCAAGAGATTACTGGGTCCTTTCCTTCCTGTGTAACTTCCTAATATAATAAGGGAGGCTCCTCTGTCAGTTAGTTGCTGGCCTGCTCATCTTCCCTGGACCTGTTGGTACTGGTCTTGTCTTTGCTGCTTGGCACCTGCCTACTCCTTGGTCTTCATCTGTTCCTCTCAGCCTACTCCGGCCTACTGGCTAACTGCTTCCTGTCACTCCCTTTTATACCCATCCGTTACCATGACTACACTCTATCCACTCATATCTAACCTACTACCCCTTGTCTGCCTAGAGTCCCAGACTCCGGGTTAGGTCCCCATGACAGTGGATATGTGTGTTGAGGTGTTTGTTAAACAAACTGTCTAACCTCCTGCCTGGCTGCAGTCTCTCCCTGTGGCCACCCTGGACGCAGGGGCGCCACACTTAGATATGTACAGGGTGGGCCATTTATATGGATGCACCTACATAAAATGGGAATGGTTGATAATATCAACTTCCTGTTTATGGCACATTAGTATATGGGAGGGGGAAAACTTTTCCAGATGGGTGGTGACCATGGTGGCCATTTTGAAATCAGCTATTTTGGATCCCACTTTATTTTTTTCAATGAGAAGAGGTTCATGTGACATATCAAACTTATTGAGAATTTCATAAGAAAAACAATGGTGTGCTTGCTTTTAACGTAACTTTATTCTTTCATGAGTTATTTACAAGTTTATGACCACTTATAAAATGTGTTCAAAGTGATGCCCATAGTGTTGGATTGTCAATGCAACCCTCTTCTCCCACACTGATAGCAACACCGCAGAAGAAATGCTAGCACAGTCTTCCAGCATCCGTTGTTTCAGAAGCTGCACATCTCATATCTTCACAGCATAGACAATTGCCTTCAGAAGACCCCAAAGATAAAAGTCTAAAGGGGGTGTCACACGCGTCAATATCGCCTGCACGATATCGGCTGCACGTGACGTTGCAGCGATATTGACGCATGTGACATACTGCATCAACCAGCGATAAATCGCTGGTTGATGATCGCCAGGTTTCAGAACCAGCTCAGAAACCTGGCGATGGTCGCCCGGTGGACACGCAGCATCGCTGCGTGTGACACCGGGACTAGCGATATTCCAGCTCCCAGCGCCTCTCACAAGCGCTGGGAGCTGGTATCCAAGGTACACTGCGGGTAACTAGGCAGCGCGCGCTGCCTAGATACCCGACTGTGTACCTTAGTTACCAGCCTCCTCCGCTCACCGGGTGAGCGGAGGAGGCTGGTAACTAAGGTACACGTCGGGTATCTAGGCAGCGCGCGCTGCCTAGTTACCCGCAGTTTACCTTGGAGACCAGCCTGCTCCCGCTTCCAGCAGGCTGGCAGCGGGAGCAGGACATCGTGGAAACGATATTTAAATCGTTTCCATGATGTCACTGGTCAATTGATCGCTGGTGAGTCTGTCTGTGTGACAGCTCACCAGCGATCAGCCGTCAATGTCGTCAGCGATCATCTCGCTGACGACATTGACGCGTGTGACACCCCCTTAAGAGGATCAGATTGGGAGACCTTGGTGGCTATACAACTGGCCCATGAAGACCAAATCCACTTTCCAGGAAACTATTCATGTAGGAATGCTCGGAGCTGACACCCATAATGTGGTTGTGCACCATCTTGTTGCAAAAACTCAGGGAAGTAACACCGCAGAAGAAATGTTAGCACAGACTTCCAGTATCCATTGTTTCAAATGCTGCAAATCTCGTATCTTCACAGCATAGACAATTGCCTTCAGATAAGTGATGAGGCAAACTTTTTTGTGAATGGTGTAGTTAACAAACAAAACCACCGCTATTGGTCTGACACTAACCCACAGTGGATAGATCCCTCCAAGACTGTTGAAACACAAAAATTGATGGTATGGTGTGGTACATAAGGTACAAAAATAATGGGGCCATTCTTCATCAATGGAAACCTCAATGCCACTGGATATCTGAGTCATGTAGCAATTTCACCAATAGTGGCTTTTTACCAAAAGTATGGAGCAGGCCACGTCCCCTTATTTATGATTTACCATCCTAGAAGGGCCACCTGCCTATGGATTTCTATGGCAACACGATGCTTACCATACCCGGCGGCTCCACAGCGAATCCCCGGATATGCGCTATTGTAGAGCGCACAGGAAAACGCTGCAAACCACGTTTTCTGTGGGCTCTGCAATAGCGCATATCTGGGAGAGGTGAGTGGAGCTGGCGGGTGCGTGATTCTGCAGGTTGCCATAGGGATACTATACACAGCGGGTGCATAGCATTACATGCTGGTAACGCTATGCGCTGAGCCTGAGATTTTCTAAGTTTTAAGCGCATCTGGCAGGCTGAGGGCTGATGCAAGTCAGACCCTAGCCTCACATATTTCTAGCCTGCAGTAACTTTTTCACGAATTTGTGCTACACTAGCTTTCTGTGTGGTTGGACCATAGTGACTAGCCTTCTCTCTTCATGCACATCAATATATCTTATATCTTGGGTGGTCATGACCATGTATGTTCACTGACTTTCCTTTCTTTGACCACTTTCGTCTAACTACTGCATATTGGAACACCTCATAAGGGTGGGTTCACATATTATTTTTGCTGTGCGTCAATGTCAGTGTTTTTTTCTTCTCTGAAATGCTCCTTCCTCGGGTAGGCAGGGGGCAGCGCCCTCCTCAGGTAGGCATGAGGCAGCACCCTAGGCAGGTGGCTACCCAGCCTACCCCTCATGCCGACCATGGGAAGACCGCTTACGTACACAGAGATTAAAATAAATTGTTCTATATTAAGTCAGTAGAAAGTACTGTATTCATTTTTATGTCTGATTAATGTGTTTTGTCATAAACAGAAAATCTTTTGATGAAAAAAAAAATCTGTGCTGTGCTGTAACTGATGCTTTAGGGCTATAGCAATGTAACTGTTAATTGTCTTTATGTCTGTCTTGACTATAGTGTAATTATCAGTTTATGGGTCACATGAGTAACATTAGATCTGTTCTTGACTACTTTGGATTATGAGGATTATAAATACCTCTCATTTATTGTCATTCCCTCTCTGTGGCAACAAGTGTCATAGTCGTTGATTTTATATTTTCATTGCCATGAAAGATACAGACTATAACCATAGTTATGAGTGATAAAGACTATAACTATCATTAAAACATTTTAACTATTGAGAATTGTAATAAATGGGTTATACACTTAAACAAATGGCGCCTAAGAGACAGCGCTCAGGATGGAGTGCTCTCTTGTGTTTAGCAATGTCTTTTTTTCATAACGGGGGTTCACAACATTTTTTGTTTGTGGCTTGTTGTGTTTATGTTGGGGGTTATGTTCCCAAACTATATAATTTTTGTTATCTATATTATATTTGGACTCCTGAAAGACTTCAATCCCTTCGATTTGTGCAACAAAAAGAACCTAATTCATTAGTGAAGTCACTTTATTTGTGTTGTGTTATTTGCTGATCTCTTCTTCAAAATGGCACAGGTGGCTCATTTAGGCCATAGACTCTGCACACCTTACCTGCTCACCTTTAGCCACATTTTTTCAGTACATACTTTCACATTGTTCTATGAAAGGGGTATTCTGGGGTGATAAAAAAATCTTCTACTGTCTCTGCCCTCCTCTGATATACAGGGTGGGCCATTTATATGGATGCAGCTAAATAAAATGGGAATGGTTGGTGATATCAACTTCCTGTTTGTGGCACATTAGTATACGGGAGGGGGAAAACTTTTCCAGATGGGTGGTCACCATGGCGGCCATTTTGAAGTTGGACATTTTGGATCCAACTTTATTTTTTTCAATGGGAAGAGGGTCATGTGACACATCAAATGTATTGAGAATTTAATAAGAAAAACAATGGTGTACTTGGTTTTAACATAACTTTATTGTTTCATGAGTTATTTACAAGTTTATGACCACTTATTAAATGTGTGCAAAATGCTGCCCATTGTGTTGGATTGTTAATGCAACCCTCTTCTCCCACTCTTGACACACTGATAGCAACACTGCAGAAGAAATGCTAGCACAGGCTTTCAGTATCCATTGTTTCAGATGTTGCACATCTCGTATCTTCACAGCATAGACAGTTGCCTTCAGATGAATGATAAGGCAAACATTTTTGTGAATGGTGAAGTTAACAAACAAAACCACTGCTATTAGTCTGACATTAACGTACAGTGGATAGATTCCCTCCAAGACTGTTGTAACACAAAAATTGATGGTATGGTGTGGTATATGTGGTACAAAGATAGTGGGGCCATTCTTCATCACTGAAAACCTCAATGCCACTGAATATCTGAGTCATGTAGCAATTTCACCAATAGTGGCTTTTACCAATAGTATGGAGCAGGCCATGTCCCTTTGTGATTTACCATCCTAGAAGGGAGGAGCAGCACCGCATCACACTTAATTACAGGTAGTGTGAGAATATGGAACAGCACTGTGAATTTCATCTTTATCGTTTATGAGGACAGGGCCATTGGAAGAATTTTTTATCTCCCCAGTAGGGATGGGCGAGTCTACTCGCTAGGACTCGTTACTCGGCGAGTAGTAAGGGACTCGCAGGACTCGTTACTCGGCGAGTTTCCCAACGATTACTCGCACAGTAACGAGTCCAATGCAAGTCAATGGCAATCCTAGTTTTGTCAGAGTTTACTTTTTCTCACTCGCTAGACTCGCTATATCACATCGCTATGTAGCTTGAATCTCCCCAAATCGTTTAAACAATCGCACTGCTTCACGGATACCCGCTGTCAGCAGCGAGTCTGAGCGAGTCTGAGCGAGTCTACGAATCCGAGTCCTGTATACTGTATTCGGGACTCGCGAATAGGGTGGAGGCACACTGGCGTTGAACTCTCGCGAGTTTAATGCGAGAAAAACTCGCATTAAACTAGGACCTGTATCTTTCAATGATACAGGTCACATTAATGCGAGTTTCTGGCATTAAACTCGCTTTGCGAGAGCAATCCGAGTGCAATCGCAGCAAGCTGCGATTGCACTGCGATTGCCTCGCGCGAGGGGCCATTAAAAGTATATGGGTGCGAGTCTAGCTCGCACCCATACAGCACACGGTGCGAGAGTCGCAGCCGTGTGCTGTCAAAATCACTGGCCCCCCGCAGTCCCCATACAGTTACAATAATGTTTTATTGCTGTGACAGCAGCAGTGAAGCAGTATTGTATGTATAATTTATTATTTTTTGCAAAGTTACACCTATCAGCTTGATTTGACATGTTTTTACCATGTCGGCTGTTCAGGACTTCATTCTGCACTGTGCTACCGAGGGGGTTTTAACCCGGTGATTAAGGGGTTAATCAGACGCTGGTGTCATGACACCATCTGTCCAGGGGTTGTCCTCCCCCCTGGATACATGGTGACATGACATCATGTGTCTGAATGGGTTAATTTTTCTGTAAACCAGGTTCAATTGTATGTCGGGTTTAGAGAAGCGACAGAATAAGCAGTGGTTTGTAAGGAGCTGTCCATGGTGCTGAAGCCCTGGCTTCCATTCAGAAATCACCGGCTTATTCTGTCACTTCTCTAAACTCGACATACAATTGAACCTGGTTTACAGAAAAATTAACCCATTCAGACACATGATGTCATGTCACCATGTATCCAGGGGGGGAGGACAACCTTATTCACCGGGATAAAACCCCCTCGTAGCACAGTGCAGAATGCAGTCCTGAACAGCCGACATGGTAAAAACATGTCAAATCAAGCTGATAGGTGTAACTTTGCAAAAAATAATAAATTATACATACAATACTGCTTCACTGCTGCTGTCACAGCAATGAAACATCACTTGCATCACTGTCGTGCATCAATCACGCTCCGTGTTTGATGCACGATAGTGTGCCTCCACCCATACAGAATCTGTTATGTTCCGACAAAGCTTCCGAGACACATCTGCGATTTGTAAATCGCACATTACTTGCTATTACTCGCTTCCCCATTCATTAACATTGGACTCGCTAGACTCGCAATGAGTAGCGAGTCCTGGGCTCGGACTCGCTAGAGTCAAGCGATTCCGAGTAATTTAGGACTTGCCCATCACTACGCCCCGGAGTACCCCTTTAAACTTATTTAGGCAATATATAACTTGTCAGATGTGTATTATAGTAATGTGATTAACCCACTGAAAAATCTGCCATTCAAGAACAAAATCTGGTTGTTGATGTGGTCAAAAAGTGCTCACCTGTGACCAATGACTGCAGGTTAATCCTTAATTAGTCAACCATCTATGTGCTAGGATTCTGATACAGCGACAGCCAGACTGAGTGGTACGCTAGGTAAACATGGCTCACCTTCTGTAGGTTGCTGACCATAGTGGAACATAGTGAAACACTTCTGCATGAGGAAATCTAAAACACATTTGTCTACAACCTCATTTCCCATTGGTACTGGGGACACAACGGGAGGATGCAAATTCTGCTTTCTCTTGGGCACTGTAATCTACAGAACCATCAGCTAAATGTAAATGCACAGAATTTCCATAATATTAGTTCTTCTTTTTGCCTTGACTTGTAGAATTATTACAATTTGTAAATATGGCAACGGCTTCTTGTAGGTTTAATAGAATTTTAAACCACTTAATTTACTTTTAAATAAAACTGAAAAAGAAAAAATGTGACATCTTGCAATTGCAAGTTTATTGTATGTAGAGCAACAACCCAAACAAATTCACGGGAATGATCTAAAACAGCTGTTAATTGCAGCAGAACAACATGGGTGACAATTAGGATGAGATGTTCATTTTTACACTGTTGCTTGTAAAACACATGAATAAACCAAGAAGAATAGTTTTGAATATTTACAGTATACACATTGACTTTTAATATCCATTGTACATTGAAATAATTTGAAAAAATGTGTTTCCTATATAGCTATACAAAAGGAGACAAGCTCGCTCCTAATAATGACAGCACCAGGTGCTGAGACTTTGACGTTCTTGTTCCAGAATGTAAAATAGTATATTTTCTTTTTGTTTTTTTTTGACATTACAATTACCGTACTTTTTTTTTTTTAGAATAAATACAAGATATTCTTGTGACCTATCCATACCTACTTGTCAAATACTGAATCTCATTTTTTTTATAAAGGCATCAGATAACTGTCAGCCAAAAACTTTAAGCCTGCAGTTATCACTCTCTGTCTATCCTGGACGATGCGTGTTTGGGTTGGCTGAACATGCACATTACTACTGTAGAGTGATGAGAAGTGAGCGGCTGTCAGACGCCTCCAGCTCTGCTAATTTCAGGTACCGCTCAATGTAGAAATCGGTAAAATAATTATTCAGGGCTCATCCTCTGAGAACAATTATCAGGTTCTGTTTGTACTAATAGACATCAGATTGGTAGCCTATCCCAAAGTGTAATTTGCAACATGTTAATGCTATGTGATAGTTCACAATGAGAAAAACTACATATAACGCTTACAAGGAGTCTGACATGAGATTTTTGCTACCCCATTTGAGAGTAACTTTATGTAGGGGAAGGTATCCTCATTCCAGTAATGTTTCACTTACTGGGCTGCATGCTGCAGTTTTGATCAAATTTTACTTGCCAGATCTCTGAATGCTGAGTTCTGTATAACCCCACCTTCAAACACTGATTGGAAGCTTTTTATATACAGTGTGCCTAGGCAGAAAGCTGCCAAGCAGTAGTAGGGCAGGGATTTACAGAGTTTATGACTATAGCAGCATGTTTACTTGTCCTCTAGTGATAATCTTATGTGGCGCCCCGGGGTCCGGTAATCACATTACAAGCTTGGAGGTAAGGCATCCACCAGGTGAAGCACACATATAGCATATCCCAACCTGGGCCTGTAGGGGGAGCTCTAACAGCTGAGGTCAGGTCATTTGCTTACGTCAGTAGAGGTACCCTAGATATGCAGGTGCAGGGGGCGGAGCAAGTCAGTTCTTGTCAGAAGAGCTGAGGTGACAGTTGAGCAGAGCAGTAGGAGGAGAGGAAAGTGATCTTGGGGACAGGAGCCATGTTAGGCCGGTCCAAGGAAACTGACAGTGTGTGGAGCCCATAGCGAGGGCCTGAGGAGGAGAGAAGGAAGATCTGGGAGTGGTAGTAGTGCCAGCAAGCCCAGAATTAAGTATAGTACGGTCACCGGAGACTGAGATCGTAAGGGATTACACACCCAGCGGCCAAATCCGGAGAACGGATAGTTATACACTGCCCCGTTCACTGTAAAGCTAAAGAGACACAGCCGCACTACAGAGCCCAGGAGAGCTAAGTAGAAATAGAGACAAGAGAAGGGTTCACGCTGCTGGTCCTACAGCTAGTACAGAACAGAGAGGGTCACAATATTGCTTTATGCAGCCAGGACCCAACGGACACAATCTAAAAGGAAAGCCTCAGGACTTGCCTGGCGTGGAAAGCCTAAAATTACCTCCAAGCTCCCCGAGAACTTTAGAAAACAGTACTCAGTACTACCTGAGTTCCACCATTAAAGGTAAAGAAAAGACTGTTACTCTTGTGTCTCCACATCATTGTTTGAGCTAATTCCTGCATCCCCATCAACACCAATAACAATTATTATCACCATCTCAGGGATCATCCTAGCCCTACCTGTGGAGGGTTTATCATCCTGCTGCATCCCAACATCATGCCCTGAAGCTGAGATAAGCAGCGGTGGTCATAGCCAGCTGCATCCCACAGGTGGCGTCACTGACAAACTCTTATTTGTATTTTTATTTTTTCCCTTTTTAATTGCGGTCCCTCTAGGGCCACGGAATTGGTCCACGGCCACCACCGTGACATCCCCCTGTAAGCAGAGAATAAGGACCGGTCCTGAATAACCCATAGCCCTGAGGGCGATACACTTACTCTTGCTAAAATTTGGTTTTATCAAAACTACAGTAACCAGCCCACTAAGTGACACATAAATGGAATCCAGGTCACTTTCTCTACATTCTTCTGCTTTCAGATGAGGATGCCGTTTTTGCAATCCCAGGTGTGGCCTGCCTTATGAGCTGGACTTTATTTAATGTGCACAGCCTCCTACTGCTAGTGTTCTCTGTTGGGGCCCGGATCTGCTTACCCCTTGCCATGTACATCGCAGTATATATGGTAGGTTTTTTAACACTGTTAGGTAGGGTCCATCCCGACGGGGTCACTTTGTTGTTGGTGGGACGGCTTGTGCATTTTTTGATCAAATAATGTTACCAAGTACCCTCTTTATTTTCATGCACTTTAGCAATTTACTTTTAGTTATTCTAGGGTATTTGCTCATTGTTCTTTATTGTTGTGTTTGCTATTATAAAGGCCAATGTGAACATGCACCACTGCATGATTATATTTTATTTCCAGACCTGGTTTTGTTTCTGAATGGAGGCAGTATAGCATTCTGAGTTGGTAACAGTTGGACTGGCTGGTGGTAGGAGTAGGCTATATGGCTGTTGTCTGATAGACTTCTTCTTAGTCCTAGAAGGACAGATGGAACTGACTTGCAAGGTAGACATCTTCAGGGGTTCTGTCTAGTGATGGGCGAGTCCTAAATTACGCGGAATCGCTTGACTCTAGCGAGTCCGAGCCCGGGACTCGCTACTCATTGCGAGTCTAGCGAGTCCAATGTTAATGAATGGGGAAGCGAGTAATAGCGAGTAATGTGCGATTTACAAATCGCAGAGATCTCGGAAAGCGCTTGCATTGCCGTTTTGGAAACCCCACTTGCAACAGTTTTTTGCTGCTGTGTCCGTGTCTGTGGTTTTTATCCAAATTATATGTTAACAAGAGAACAAGAGACCGGGTTTAATAGGGATATTGTCCCATCCCTGTCTGTAATGTGTGTTTTATAGACACTAGGTGTGGGAGAACACTTTTTTGTTATTTTAACAAATATTTATTAAAGGTTATATTTTAAAAGTGCACCTTAAGTAATAAATGTGTCCGTGTCTGTGTAGCAGCACACTAGTCCCTGCAAAAATTATTAAGTGCGCACAAGTAGTCGCACAAGTAGGTGGTGTACGTGCTATTTGCAGCTAGGAGAGCAGCAACGCACTGGTCTGCCACAGAGAAAACAAAACTGAAGGGGTTATTATGACCCAAAATCTATCAGGTGCAAAAAATAGGAAATAGTACCTCAGCTAAGCCTCTGATTTCAGCTATAAGGACAGCTGAGTGAGTAAGCTAAGCTATGAGGTCGGTCCTGTGTGCACTGTAAGGCTGCACCTCCCTGCCTGCCTGCTTACAGTCCTCTACACAGTACTCCTCTGTCCTCCTGGTAGCTCTAAGAAGAGCTGTTTCGGTTAAATAAAAAGGAATCTTAAAGTTTCCCTACACTGACTGACACTCCCTATGATCTGCTCCAGCATCTACCTCACCCTGCACTAGGTCAGATCTCACAGGAATGTGGAGAAAATGGCGGTGGCAAGGCTTATATACAGCCTCGCCTCTCATACATGACATAGGCATCACGATGGACAGAAGCCAATCATAGTCCTCCCACAGCCAACATGGCTGTGGCATTACTGAATATGATTGGCTAACATGCTTGTCCATCTTCACAAGTTTTCTGACCTAACACGCTAGGCTGTCTCGGAAGCTTTGTCAGAACATAACAGATTCTGTATTCGCGAGTCCCGAATACAGTAATACAGGACTCGGATTTGTAAACTCGCTCAGACTCGCTGCTGACAGCGGGTATCCGTGAAGCGGTGCGATTGTTTAAACGATTTGGGGAGATTCAAGCTACATAGCGATGTGATATAGCGAGTCTAGCGAGTGAGAAAAAGTAAACTCTGACAAAACTAGGATTGCCATTGACTTGCATTGGACTCGTTACTGTGCGAGTAATCGCTGGGAAACTCGCAGAGTACCGAGTCCTGCGAGTCCCTTGCTACTCGCCGAGTAACGAGTCCTAGCGAGTAGACTCGCCCATCCCTAGTTCTGTCACCAAACATCTGCCGTGACACCTCTGTCCCCAGTGCAGCACCAGAACTCCAGTCCAGGGAAGGCTCATGGGTACGGAACCAGGGCAGCCCAAGGAAAATTGGCAGGAAAAGTTTGGAAGTACCAGGAGGGAGACCTTCTCTAAATGCGAGGCTCCAACCTGTAGCTCCTCTAGTTCTGACACAAAACAAATGAGTTTTCACCAGAGGGCTCCATCGACAGATGACACAGTCTAGAGCCTCTGGAGACATTGAATAAGAATCTGGTACCGATCCACCACAACTTGCTTAATGAAGTTCCCAGCAGATCCAGGTGAATCATCTCAGAAAATGTGGTACTTCCAAAGTACACAGATACGGGCACAGTCAATGGGGGAGAAGATTTTTTCTTGCGTGGGGTAGCGCCTCCGACAGAGCCCAGGGTAAGAAGTCTCAGCTTCATGAGACAGGCATGGATGAAGTGTTCCACAGCACCACAGTAGAAACACATACTTTTGGCATGGCAGTGTTCTGGACAATGCTCAGATATCTTAACATGGTCCATCTGCATAGGTCCATGATCAGGAGTGGCAACTGCAAACTGAGGCCCCAATGGTTTCTGGAGAGGTAGTGGAAAATGAATAAGTCCCTTGTCCCTAGACACCTCCATAGATCTCTCCAAGAAACTGAGGTCGACTTGGGTACACAAGAATACTTGGTCATCTAAGATAGAGGGAACATCTCGATCAGCCAGTTCATCCTTGAGTCTTCCTGATAATCCCTACCAGAAGGTGGCCACTAACTCTTTGCTATTCCAGCCTAGTTCGGAAGACAGGGTGCGGAATCGGATAGCGAACTGACCCAAAGCGAGGTTTTCTTGGCAAATTCTCATGAGAAATTCAAAGAGAAAAAGGGGTCAAGGCTTCAAATATTGCAATAAGGTGTTGATTTATTTCATATACCATTAAGAGTGCTCAGGAGAGTTGGCAGTGCTAGGTGACACAAGCCACAAGGATACAGATAGTTGGGAAAATATTATATAGTCATACAATTGTCGTAAATTAAAACAGCATCCCAACAAAAGGCACAATAAAAAGTTGCACACCAAATAGCAGCCAAATTATCATTCAAAGGGGGTAATATCTGGACCAGAGGTATATACATACAAAATAATATGTGGGTACATACAAAATACCTCAAATACGAATCATACTGTCAAGCCATCGCATTAGTCTCAAAGATACATGTCTATATTGTCCCAGGCACACCATCATATAGTACATACCATATATACTCGTGTATAAGCCGACCCGTGTATAAGCCGACCCCCCTACTTTTGCCCCCAAAACCTGGGAAAATCTATTGACTCGTGCATAAGCCGAGGGTGGACCCCAGCACAGGTATACAGCCCCCAGCAGTGTGGTATACAGCAGCCCCAGAGGTATATACAGCAGCCCCAGTGGTAGTATACAGCAGCAGCCCCAGTGGTATATACAGCAGCAGCCCCAGTGGTATATACAGCCCCAGTGGTAGTATACACGCAGCCCAAGTAGTATATACAGCCCTAGTAGTTTATACAGCCCCAGTGGTAGTATACACGCAGCCCCAGTAGTATATACAGCCCCAGTAGTATATACAGCCCCAGTGGTAGTATACACGCAGCCCCAGTAGTATATACAGCCCCAGTGGTAGTATACAGGCAGCCCCAGTAGTATATACAGCCCCAGTGGTAGTATACAGGCAGCCCCAGTAGTATATACAGCCCCAGTGGTAGTATACAGGCAGCCCCAGTAGTATATACAGCCCCAGTGGTAGTATCCAGCAGCCCCAGTAGTATATACAGCCCCAGTGGTAGTATACAGGCAGCCCCAGTAGTATATACAGCCCCAGTGGTAGTATACAGGCAGCCCCAGTAGTATATACAGCCCCAGTGGTAGTATACAGGCAGCCCCAGTAGTATATACAGCCCCAGTGGTAGTATACCGGCAGCCCCAGTAGTATATACAGCCCCAGTGGTAGTATACAGCCCCAGTGGTAGTATATAGCAGCCCAAGTGGTAGTATACAGCATCCCCAGTAATGCAGCCCCCCCCCCCATGCTCCGGTCACCTGTAAAGCAAATTATACTTATCACTGTCCCGCTGTCCGCGCCCGCCGCTGCCGTCCGCGATCCTCCATCTTCATGCGTCTTCTTCCTGTTTCCTGTGTTCGGCGCCGGAATGACGTCATTCCCTGCGACGAACACAGGAAACAGGAAGAAGACGCATGAAGATGGAGGATCGCGGACGGCAGCGGCGGGCGCGGACAGCGGGACAGTGATAAGTATAATTTGCTTTACAGGTGACCGGAGCATGGGGGGGGGCCCTGCATTACTGGGATGCTGGGGCTGCTGTGGGGCTGTATGGCTGCCGTCACTGACTCGCGTATAAGCTGAGGGGGGTACTTTTCAGCCCAATTTTTGGGCTGAAAAACTCGGCTTATACCCGAGTATATACGGTAATTATAAAGTGCAAGTAATAGTGCATACAATACAATTATAGTAAAAGGACTCATGTAAAAACCAGTTATTACCCAAACCGCCTGCAGCCATGTGGCAGGGTCACCAAAAAGGGAGGAACCCAGGTAGGTGAGCCCCAACAACGTTTTGTGGCTTATAACCTTCTACAGCCACTTCATCAGGGGATAAGGGGACTTTGCAGATGCTTCCCCTTATAAAGGCCGTCAAAAACACCGAGTCTTTGCAAAACCGGAAATGATGCATACTGCCCAAATCACATGACTGGAAACCTGGCCAGGGTGACCAAGTACTGAAAATGACACCCGCCTTCACCTGTTGAAGAGGCTATAGAAGGTTCTAAGCCAAGAAACGTCATTGGGGCTCACCTACACGGGTTCCTCCCTGTATGTTGACTCTGCCACATGGCTGCAGGCAGTTTGGGTAATAACTGGTTTTTACATGAGTCCTTTTATGTATTGTATGCACTATTACGTGCACTTTATAATTATGTACTATATGAAGGTTTGCCTGGGACAATATGAACATGTATCTTTGAGACTAATGCGATGGCTTGACAGTATGATTTGCATTTGAGGTATTTTGTATGTACCCACAGATTATTTTGTATGTATATACCTCTGGTCCAGATACTACACCCTTTCAATAATAATTTGGCTGCTATTTGGTGTGCAACCTTTTATCGTGCCTTTTGTTATGATGCTGTTAATTTATGACAATTGTATGACTCTGTAATATTTTCCCAACTATCTGTTTCCTTGTGGTTTGTGTCACCTAGCACTACCACCTCTCCTGAGTATCCTTAATGGTGTATGAAATAAATCAACACCTTATTGCAATATTTGAAGCCTTGACTCCTTTTCTCTTTGAATTTTGCTATTGTTGAGTACCTTCACAGGGGTGCCCTAATTCAGGGTTACTTTTGTTAGTGTGTTTATATGCAAATTTGCACTTCAGTAAGGAAGTGGAAAAACTCCAGCGCCACATTTAAGTACCGTATATACTCGTGTATTAGCCGACCCGTGTATAAGCCGACCCCCCTACTTTTGCCCCCAAAAACTGGGAAAACGTATTGACTCGCGTATAAGCCGAGGGTGGACTCCAGCACAGGTATACAGATCCCAGCACAGGGTATACAGGCCCCCAGGCATAGGGTATACTGGCCCCCAGGCATAGGGTATACAGATCCCAGCACAGGGTATACAGGCCCCCAGGCACAGGGTATCCAGGTCCCCAGGCACGGGGTATCCAGGCCCCCAGGCACGGGGTATACAGGCCCCCAGGCACGGGGTATACAGGCCCCCAGGCACGGGGTATACAGGCACCCAGGCTCGGGGTATACAGGCCCCCAGGCACGGGGTATACAGGCCCCCAGGCACGGGGTATACAGGCCCCCAGGCACGGGGTATACAGGCCCCCAGGTTCGAGGTATACAGGCCCCATGGCACGGGGCATACAGGCCCCCAGGCTCGGGGTATACAGGCCCCCAGGCACGGGGTATACAGGCCCCCAGGCACGGGGTATACAGGCCCCCAGGCACGGGGTATACAGGCCCCCAGCACGGGGTATACAGGCCCCCAGGCACGGGGTATACAGGCCCCCAGCACGGGGTATACAGGCCCCCAGGCATGGGGTATACAGGCCCCCAGCATGGGGTATACAGGCCCCCAGGCATGGGGTATCCAGGCCCCCAGGCACGGGGTATCCAGGCCCCCAGGCATGGGGTAAACAGGCCCCCAGGCTCGGGGTATACAGGCCCCCAGGCACGGGGTATACAGGCCCCCAGCACGGGGTATACAGGCCCCCAGGCACGGGGTATACAGGCCCCCCGGCACGGGGTATACAAGCCCCCAGCACGGGGTATAGAGCCCCCCAGGCACGGGGTATACAGGCCCCCAGCACAGGGTATACAGCCCCCCCCATCCCTCACAGTATGGCGCCCCCCCCCTCCATGCTGCCGCTGCTTAGTGTACAATAAATACATTGTTATTATCTCTCACCGGCCCGGTCTCAGTGCATTCTCCCTCCTCCCTGCGAGGCTGCGTGTCATGTGACCGGCCGGTGACGTCATCGCTGTGAGCCCCGGTCACATGACACGCAGCCTCGCAGGGAGGAGGGAGAATGCACTGAGACCGGGCCGGTGAGAGATAATAACAATGTATTTATTGTACACTAAGCAGCGGCAGCATGGAGGGGGGGGCGCCATACTGTGAGGGATGATGGGGGCTTTATACCCCGTGCTGGGGGGCTGTAAGGCGATATGCACTGCTCCCCCCGCGGATGGGCGGGGGATGCAGTGCATATCATGAATAAGTTATGAGCGGCTCCACGTCACGAGCCGCTCATATTGCAGCCTTCCCCCACCTCCTCCTGCTCCCGGACACAGCCCCCACCTCGCACAAAAGTATATACTCGTGTATAAGCCGAGGGGGGACTTTTCAGTCCAATTTTTGGGCTGAAAAAGTCGGCTTATACACGAGTATATACAGTAGCTCCTCAAAGTCATAATCGCTTTCCAACAAGCTTTTTAATATGACTAAGGGATTTGTGGCAGATCAGAACCTCAAACTACAGACGCTGCGTTTCGGGGTAACTGCCCCTCATCAATGTAGTGTGTGGGTTGTTCTGATCTGGCTGTGTGAGTGGGCTAAGACAAGGTCTGGGAACTTGCTATCTACCTTATGGAGAGACGTTTTCCTGCAACCATAAGAAGACAGTTAAGTAGCTGAGGAGATTGTAGCCACATGCCCCCTCTAGGAAATATGCAAATTTGCATTTCAGTAAGGAAGTACTGAAGTGCAAAGTTGCATATTTCCTAGAGGGGGCATGTGGCTACAATCTCCTCACCTACTTAACTGTCTTCTTATGGTTGTAGGAAAACTCCTCTCCATAAGGTAGATAGCAAATTCCCAGACCCTGTGTTTATATGGAAATTCTTGTTCAAATTCTCATGAGAGAGGAGACTGTAGAGGTAAATTATTCAGGCTTGTCGAACAACTTGCAGAATGCAAAGGTATGCAGGTGACAGACAACCAGATTATTTCTCTCACAGCGCTGTTTCAGCCAAGTCAGAGCCTCCACGGTAAGGGGTGACATCAGAAAGGCCACATTGGAGCCATCAGAAACAAAAGGTGAAAGTTAAATGTGCAGTGAGCACTAGTTAAGAAACCCTCTGCATACTTTGGAATTGCCATTAAATAGCGGCGGGACAAACAGATGAGACCAGGGTGACAGTGGAGGCAGATTCTACATGGCATAAATATGGAAGTCCACAGATGTCATGAAATCGAACATTTGGGTTTGTACCTGGCATTGATGGTTGAGTTCTTGCTGCATCCCAGCAACCTGGGTTGGATCAGAAGAATTGTTTGTTCGCATTACCGCCAGGTGGAAGTCCATGGACTTCATATGGGCCATCATACTGGCTTGATTCTCTCATTGTTTGGCAAGCTCCTATTAAAGGCAGGCAAGCTGAGTGGCCAGGGAATCAGTGGGATCAATTGCCTGATCAAACTATAATCAGGGGGGCAAACATCGGGGAATGGACCTACTGAATCACAGTTTGATCTGTGGCAGCTGACCCCCAGGGAAAGGACGGACTCAAGGACATGCTCTGGAGTAGCAGGTACAGCCGGGTAGGCTATAGTGGGCAAGATAAGGCACAGTCACTGGTGTTGGCAAACACAATCTCTGGTATGGTGGGCTGGTAACCCAGAGATGGATACAGGCACAGGCAGACCGAATGACAAGAGCAGATGAGTAGGGACATGGCAGAACACAGGGACAAGTAACGGACACAGGGATAGAACTTGACAACTAGTTAGCAGGGAACATTAACTAAAGTTATTGTTCAGGCACCTCCCCTAGTGGGTGGATGCCTTATATACTACTGAGTGCTTCTCAGCCATAGTCTGAGAGGCACTTTCTGGAAATAGAGAGCTGGGCCTTTAAATAAGGACAGGAGCATGGCTGCGCATCGTAGGCACACTCCCCGGAAACTGGTCCAGCAAGCACAGGTCCCAGGAGCAGGAAGAGACAGCAACACATATGGACAGCAGTGGCGAGTAGATGTGCAGCACGGCTGTAGCAGTGAGTGAGGCGGTCTTGCTGCTGCATGGAGACAGTATAGCACGGGGCTGTTGACATAAGTATCTAAGGCAGAGGTGGGGAACCTTTTTCTGTCAAGGGCCATTTGGAAATTTGTTCTACCCTCCGGGGACTGCACAAAATTATCAACCTGAAAATTACTTGCTATATTTGATTAAACAAACAATTTGCTCTGCTGTGGTGGCTGGGGATCTTCTCTTTGGCATGACTGTGATGTTAGATGATTTTGATCATGTTGCTTCTCAACCGCTTTTCCAGGTTTGACAGGGCCTTAGACATCACAGGAGAGGCTGGGGCATAGAGATTAATGGGGAGCTAAATTTAAAGCATAGGCAGTCGGTAAAACGCATCTACCAACCTGAGCATTGCGGTCCCCAGTAATCTGCCCATGGGCCGCAGAAAAGGTCCTCGAGGGCCGCATGCAGCCCTGGGGCCTGAGGTTCCCCACCCCTGATCTAAGGAATAGATTAGTAAAAATTAGTAAAAGTGTCTCCTTGCAGGAGATGTTTTGTCAATTTGTAACTGTGTTAATACTCTGTATGAATGCCATCCATATAAAGGTAATAAAATATAGTATTTCCAATGTTGGCTGGATAATATGCCTTTAAGAAAGGCACCTTGTTACAATACAGGAATGTGGGTCCCCTCCAAGCCTGGAACAGTAACACATTGCATTTATAATTTTTCTTGAAGCTGCATTTTCCTCTTTCCATTTTTGTCATTTTCTCCATAAAAAGTCTAATTACAGGCTGCAGAGAAGTCATTTGTTCTTCTTTAGGAACTTCTCGATTCTGTCAGTAATTTCAAGAGAGCACTTTCCTCTCCACTGCTCCAGTATCACAAAACCCTTCTCTCTTGCCATTATCTTAAAATTCAGCTGTTGATTTTCTCTGTCATAATTTATCATTTTGACTTATGTGTCTCTCCACCTCCCCCCTCCTCCTCAAAAACAAAACAGTTTTGTGTATAAATCCCAGAGGTATGGCATAGAAGAAATATAGCCACCTGTATCAATTTGACAGCATTTCAGTAACAATTATCCAGGCAGATAAAATAACACCTCCCTCCGCCAACCCCCCCCAACCCCATCTTCATTCCCTGTAAGAAGAAGTAATGATAAGACTTAACTGATTTGTAAATGCAGAGGAAATATTATTATTTATATAATAACCTGTGCTGCCTATCTTTAAATAATGTGCAAGTTGAAATGATTAAAATGCAACTCAGGCTTATTTTTTTCAACCCTAAATTTTATTTCCCTGGCATCAAGGACTATTGTGACAGTCCTTCACACACTTGATTGAGCCGGGAAAACACATGGGACTGTATCTTAGACACTGAATGCAGAACATGTAGTCCTCAGAAAGCAGAGGAAGTCTCAAGGAGGAATGAATAATCATTTCAGCTTTTTTTTTTCCGCCTGCAAAAGATTTTAACCCTTGGCTGCTATTAGGAGAACTATCTTATGTAGCTGTAGGCAACAAGAAAACATTTTCATCATCAAAAACACGAAAGACCAAAAAGATGGAAAATGAAAGGGAGCAGAAAGCAGAAAAAAAGTATAAGGTAGAAAAACATGTAGCAGCTTCGGGCTGTTTGTTCTCTCTCTGACTGGAGTGATTGAGATACTGAACAGTTTGTCGAACACACATTAAACAGTGAACTGTCTTCACGGGTTTTGAAAAGCATCAGGTTAGAATCAAGTAATCTCGAGAAATGTTTGTAAGATACATCTATGCACTGTTAGTCTTACGTCTGATAGCTTCATAAATGTTTTTCTGCCTTAAGATAATCACATTATGTGAATACAACAATATCTTCACATATTGCATAGTTCCCAACAATGCCGGATTCAGCAGAACTGTCCCGATTTGTAGGCTCAGTCCCACTTTCCCAGATTTTGTCCTCAATTTCTCTCTCCTCTCCTCGCCGGCTCTGTAGCTCCTCATCAAAGTCAGGTCGGCAACTCTCTGTAAATAATTTAAATAAATATTCCTCTTCTCTAGTCTCCCCGAGACCCAAACTCTTGAACTCCTCGTCCGCAGGCAACAGATCTAACAGTTCTGTGGCTCAAGCACCATTCATGTCTAGGACTGCACCAGCGTGGATTTAAATAAGGATAGAGTATATTGGCGTGAAGTGTGAGAAAGTCTTGTCATGCACTCTGTCCAATGTTAGACAATGCTGCAGCTAAGGTTCTGTGGCGACCTACCCACTGGTCCCATTCCTCCTCTGGTGCTAGCCTCCCCTAGAACTCCATTTTTTCTAGGTCTTCCTCCTGGACTCCTTCTCCTTCCAACTCCACTATGGACTGTTCTCCTGTAGAGCTCACTGGGACGGGGTAATCGGTACTGGACCGAGGTACTGCTGGGGATGTCACGGAGGTCCTGGTCCGGACCGTGTCCCGGGTTCTCACAAGTAAAGGGATATTTACAGGGATTAGTTTGTCGTGACGCCACCCACGGGTTGTGGTCAGTGATTGGACCACCGCTGCAGCGCACCTCTGCCAGGAGGATGGAGGGATGGATGGGCTGCAGCTGGATGGATGAGCCCGTAGTTAGTCAGTGCTGCCGTGTTCCTCGGACCCGGTGATACTGGTCCGGTCTCTGTCCTCACACTCCCTTGGGATTCCGGCTATGGAAGAGCTTTCTCTCCTTGGTTTCTGTGACTCTATGGATTCTGCGTCTCCAGGGAGCCCAACCCCACCGGGATGTGTCACTTTCCTTCTGCTGTTCTTTGCTGCTCGGCTCACTCTGGCCTACTCTGGTCTTTACTTGTCGGCACCCTTGGTCTACTAACTCCTTCCTCCTCTTTTACCTCTATTTGTACTCTCTGTCACCTGATCTACATTCCTTCTCACCCACTTTCCTCTAAACCCACCACCCCTTACCCACCTAGAGTCCCGGTCTCCGGGTTGGGTGCCGCATCTTGTGTGTGTGTGTGTGCTGTGAGGCTGTTTGTTGCATAAACTGTCTATCTTCCTGCCTGGCTGCAGTTCCCTATGTGGCCATCCTGATCGCAGGGGTGCCACACTCTGACTGTCCTATCTCCTACTTCTCCGCTCTGCTTTTACTACCTTCTGTTCCCACTCCCTCTGCCTATTCCATTTTCCTACCAGGAGATGGGGCTCCTCATATGAGGTCACTTCCACTCCCTCTATCCCCTGGACAGGAATCAGGATGGGTGTCGGGTGCAGGCGTGTGCGTCTTGAGTTTGGATCCTCTCCTTACCTGGGAGTAGGATACTACACCTCAGGCTTAGGTGCAGTACCTCTGTGGCAACAAGATCGCAGGGGTGCCACAGCAGCATAACTGGGGCAATGCTGCGGGCCTGAGGCTGGGAGGGGGATGTCCGAATCGTTTCAGCATGAGTAGGGTGATCCTGCTGGAGTATCCTGGTGGCGGCACTACAGTTGTGTAATGCTGTGAGGGTGTCCTTCCGGCAGCCGTATGGTGGGGCAATTCAGTAGGTGTATCCTGGCGGCACACGGTTGCGCCATTGATTTCCCCTGCAATAGATGTGATGGGCTTATGAAAAATAACTGCTGAGGCAGCGCAGCTGCAGAAGAAGATCTCAGACAACTGAAATCTCAATCTGTGAGTGCACCGCAGTGGACTTCAGAAAAATGGCTGCGGCACATGTGCATATTGAGAACTCGGCTGTCCGAGATCTCCTGTCTGTGCGCTGCCTCTGCAGCCATTCTCCTTCAGCTCATCTCGTGGACAGCTGGAACATCAATGCCACTGGGACACTCCTGCATTATTGCCCCACCGTGCCGTTGCTGCCGGGACACCCCATCCTCAGATCCGCACCCTGCCTCCTGTGCCCCCACTCCACCGCAGTTTAAGGTGTAATCGGATTATAAGAATCACAGTCATTTCCCTTCTCTTTTTTGGGGAAAGAAGTGTGTTTTACAATACGAAAAATACAGTATTTAAAAATAATTAACATCACAAATGAGCCAATAGCATGGACATATTTGGAGTTCGTATAATCATAATGAATCACACAACGCAGCAACCAGGTTATTTTTGGTGATCAATAAATAGCATACAAACATTGTGTGATTATTTTTCTTAATTAAACCCATTAAAAAAGTAATAAAAATGTTACGTTAAGGCCGTGTTCACAGATACCATAAATGCTGCATTTTTTTCTGCACATTTTCTATAGGTGTCCACACCACACAATGCAATAACAATCTTCTCTAATTAAATGCTTGCTGCATCTCATTTATGCATTTTCCCCTATATTTTTGGCTCCTGTCACATCAGCGCACTTGCTATTCACTTGCAGCAAGCCCCATGCATTGTCTATTTTGGTTTCCGCAATCTGGAAAATCCGGCAGTTGCGGCCGCGAAAAAAACTGTGGCTAGCAGCATTTTTTTTCGCCGCTGCAAGTGCCGAATCTGCCGCATCCAGCAGAACCGCACTTCCCGCAGCCAACTGCAAGCCCCATAGACAATGAATGGGGCTTGCCACAAGTGTGCCGCAAGTGGGGCTGTCAGGCGGCAGATGTGGTAAATCCTCAAAAAGCATGTATGAGAAGTGCTAACTATGTACGTAAAGTTCAGATCACATCACCGTCCTATGATCAAATTGTTTATTTGCAAAAATTCACATATACATTTAACTATAACTGCCTAGCCAGCTAACATTAAACATTATCAACATTAATGCTAAGATACCTAGCCAGGTATAAATATTCAAAATTCAACATTTCTATATAACTATTTACATGTTAGCAGAAAGTTTTCATCTTATTCCCTCTTTTGCTGCTTTCATGGTAGCAGGGTAGCAAGTTGGTAATCTCCTTGACCTGGTAAGATCTGCATCCTTCCACCCTCATCTCCACTCCACAATTTTCCTCTCCTGAAGTTGGGTCGGCGAGGTGACTGCCGTAGATCTCCCCTTCCTGCTCGCACGATCTGCCCTCCTGACGGCTCTGCCGAGGGTAGAGTTCCTGTGTCCAAGTCACACTTGTCAATCACGGTGCGATGACACCTAGCGGCCGGTGGTGGTGTATGAGGTCGCGTCACCACAGCCGGGACTGAAGTAACATTAGGTGTTGCTGGGCCTGTATTATGTGACTCAATCATTTTTGTATATGCAAATGAAGTCCGTGAAGTCTCATTTAAGAGTCTCAAACACGGGACTAGTCAGATCTGGCTAGTCCAGTGTTGAAACTCTTAAACAAGGCTCTACGGACTCCATTTGCATATTCAAATTCCCAGGGGGCAATGCACCATGGATTTCACTGTCTTTGAGTGCTTTAGGCAGCTTCCCGCAGTATTTTCCTCGACTGGTCTCCTTGAGATCAGTGAGAGCTTTTTGATGTCAATCATTTTTGTGACTCGGACAGCGAACCACACTTGGGGACTGTAGTGCTGCTCGTACTCGACCCACTCTCCTTCAAATAGGTCGCGGCCTGGGGACCCCTGGGGTAGATGACTTTTAACGTCTTTACGATTCACAAATACATGACTCACCAAGTGAGCTTCCTTGATGAACCCATAGCCCTTATGGATATCAAAGTTTATAAGAGAACTTCTTTTGTGTTCCATAGCTTCTGCGGCTGGGGCTTTGCGAACTTTACTCTTTCTTTCCAGTCCAGCACGTCACTCCCTTTCCCACACAGCATGGGCCTTCCTCTCCACCTGCTCCCTCTTCTTCTGTTGTTGGCGGAGGTACTTCTTCTCGGGAACTACTTATAACAAGTCCCTGGTAACTTTGGCACTGCCCTCCAGGAACCCCATTATGGCATCTCCTCTCCGGACCCAGCGGAAGTACTCCATCTCCGCCACCATTCCCTCAGCTATGGGGGAACGCTCAGGCTGCAGCGGAGCTGGGAGTTTAGTATTAGAACCCACTCCACTCTCCCAGTCCATCAGTGAAACAAATTGGAGGGGTGTCTACAGCGTCCAACAGAGCTGTTGATACTGCTGGGCTTACCGTAGCGCTGGTCTGCACATCCTCATCCTCGGTCTTCTTCCGGGCCCCTGATCTAGCATCCTGGGGGGTAGTTGTTGTTCAGCCTTCTCTCAGAGTCCTTTACTTCACTTCCCCAAAGTGGCCGACTGCACCTCCAAAAGCAGTCGTCCCAGCTTGTCGACCTCCACCTCCAGGAGGCCTGCCTCCATCGTGTGCATCGGCTCCTGGGAAATCGACAACTGCCCCGGTAACTCGATCTCGGGACCCTCAGTCATTGGGGTCTCGCTTTCCAAGCCAGCCAGCATGCCCTTTTCTTCACAGTTGCTGGGCTCCTTCGCTTTCATCACCAAGTCTCTGACGCTCGCCTGCTTCCCGTCAGGGCTGTTCCAGTCTCTCCTTCTCTTCCGGCACACTATCAAGAAAAAAAGTACGGAGAATTGCTTCCTTTTCAGATTTTTTATTTTGCACTGACAGGAGAAGATATTCAAACGTTTCGGCTCAACATGAGCCTTTTTCAATGAACAATTCTGTACAATGAAATACAAAAAAACCCTATGAAAATTAAATATCACTAGAACAAACAAAAAATATGTAGGACTTGGGTTATGCGGTAGATTAGTTTACAGTGGGGAATAAACTATATTCCATTTCATCTTATAGCTTTTTTACACAGGACCCTGTAGGCTTGGATTTTTTTCTCTCTTAATAATAAAGACTTTCATTGGCCTTGATCACACATATCAGCCTTTTTGACCATCTCTGCGTTTTTTTGGGCTGTTAAAAAAAACGCAGGTACGTTAACGCAGGGTGCAATTGAGAGTACATGCGTTTTTCACCTCCACTTGCGTTTTTTTCCCCCAGTCCAAAAAACGCTGCATGCAGCGGTTTATGGGTGCTGGAAAAAAATGCAGGGCTTGTTTCCAAAAACGCATGCGTTTTTTTAACATGGGGCCCTATGGGAAACACATGTGTTAACGCAGGACACATATAGGCACCTGCGTTAACGCATGCGTTTCCCATAGGGCCCCATGTTAAAAAAACGCATGCGTTTTCAAATGGCACATTTATGCACCCTGCGTTAACGCTAGCGTTTTTGCCTGCGTTTTTGATTGAAAAATGACAAAGTCCAAAAAGGATTCTAATCCTTTCAGACACAAAAGGGACATTTTTTAGGCTGCGTTCACACGCTGCGTATTTGCTGTTTTTTTACGCACGTATTTGCCCCAAAAACGCATGTGCGTCTGTGTTTCCCAGCACAGTGAATAGACATTCACTTTGTGCCTTTCAGACATCGCGTAATTTTACGCAGCGTTTTTGGAGCAAAAAATGCGCGCGTAAAAAGAATGAACATGTCAATTCTTTCCAGTTTTTTACGCGTGTTTTTTCCATAGGCCCCATTATAAGCACTGGAAAAAACGAGCGTAAAAAAGCGCAATTGAAGTAGAATTGAGTTGTTCTCTCACGCTTTTTATTACGCGCGTTTTTTCCCTTGAAAAGACGCGCGTAAAAAAACGCGATAAAATACGCAGCGTGTGAACGCAGCCTTAGCACTCTTAAAAAAACGCATGTGCTTTTAGGAGTGCTAAAAAAACGCAAATTGTGTGTGAACAAGGCCATTTCTAAACATTTTGTATATACGGTACTTGTGTTATCATTGTCTAATATTTTAATTTGTTTGGTGATCTGAAATGTAAGTGTGACAAACATGCAAATTAAATAAGAAATCAGGAAGGGGACAATTTTTTTTCACACTAATATAGTTCTACGGCCTGCAGTCTAGACAAATGCTGAACGTACCTCACTGTCACTATTACAGCTCCTCTTGCCAAGGTAGAAAGAAATGGAAACTGGATGTGACATAAGGTTAATTTATGCATTTATCCCTCTTCCTGTTTTTCCAAAGTTGGGAGGTATGGTTTATGTGCGATACAAATACACAAGGCATAGGTCCATAAATACGTACATATGCAATGAAATGTAAGCTAGACATAGAAATTATTAATCCCTATGAGTTATTGATGAGTTTCTACTATTTAATATATATTTTGTTGAATTTTTTATCAGTCACATGTGCATTAATGTTATACCTCAGTATACCTTTTTACATGAACATTTTTCTCTTACGTTTGTTGCCCGTTGTAATTATGGACAGCACACAAAGGAGGACATGTGTGTGTTTGCCCACACATGTGAAATGGTGTTCTTCACACATTCTTCACACATCTGTTTTTTCACTGACCCAGTGTTTGATCCACAAAACTCATTAAGGCCTTGTTCTCACATACCAATGCGTTTTTTTAGCCCTTAGAAAAACTGAGCAGTTTTTCTAATGGTACAGTCACACGCGACAATTTTGCAAGCAATTTCACTGGCAATTTGCTGGTTGCAGTGAAATCATGGATACATGGTTCTGTTTTGTTGCCGTGTAGAAATGGAACAATGTGTCCATGATTTCACTGCAACCAGCAAATTGCCAGTGAAATTGCTTGCAAAATTGCCGCGTGTGACGGTACCTTAAGGGTGCCAAATAGTGTCCCCTGTGGTTCTAAACATTTTTGGCAAGTTTTTGGACTTAGTCATTTTTTCATTAAAAACGCATATGCATTAACGCAGGTGCCTATATGTGCCATGCGCTAACGCATGCGTTTACCATAGGGCCCCATGTTAAAAAAACGCATGCGTTTTTTAAACAACAAATGCGTTTTTTTTACAGCACCTAAAAAACGCAGCTACACTTAAGTGCACCATGCGTTAACGCATCTGTGTTTTTAAAAACAGCTAAAAAACGCAGAGAATTCCAAAAAACGCAGGTATGTGTGAACAAGTCCTATGTTCTATTTGGTCAGATTTTGCAAATCAGACTCACCCATTGAAGTCTATAAGGAAATTATTAAAAAGGAATGTACATGGAAGATATTCTATCTGTTTTTCACTGATCTGTTACTAAGAGATACTGATTAGAGATGAGCAAAGCTTTTGATGTTCGGGTTCAGTTCACTGAATTGGCAAATGTTCTGAAAATAGTTCGCAAACTTCCGAATCCCACTGAAATGTATGGAAGGCAAACTCAAGGGCATAGAAATGACCTTAAAAGAGGCCCAAAAGCTATAAAAACAGCTCATATTAAGGGTAAACACCAAGAAAAGTGCCATCTATTATATTTTTATCATGGTGTATTACAGATGCATGGGACAAGACCTGGCCCAGTATTTAAAGTGATCCTAAACCCAGAAACTGACCCCCCCTTATCTTTAGACCTGTCCCTGCACCCCCTCTTATCATTTCTAGCCATCCCTTTTGCAGAAAAAATCGCTTTTGTAAAGTAAGAGAAAAGGTTATAATACTTTGACCTGTGTGAGTTCTCTCTTTCTGTGGAAGCCGAGATGGGACGGGCCTGTCTGCTGCTGCCTGGTAAATATGCACGCCCCTCTCTGCTTCTAAGACCCTGGCAGCGTCATGAAAGGGGCGGGGCTAAATCGCTTCATGCCGGAGCCCCGCCCCCTTTCATGACGCGACCAGGGTCTTAGAAGCAGAGAGAGGCTCTCTCCTCGCTCCTCCTCCACTACTACCCTCGGCAAATCCCTCCACTGGCTCCCAATTCCCCAGCGTATCCAATTCAAACTACTACATTGACTTACAAAGCCATCCACAATCTGTCCCCTCCATATATCTCTGAAATAATCTCCTGATATCATCCAACTCGTGATCTTCAATCCTCCCAAGACCTCCTCCTTTCCTCCACCCTTGTACGTTCCTCATTTAACCACCTTCAAGACTTCACCCAAGCATTCCCCATCCTCTGGAATTCAAGTGGAACCTGAAAACCCATCTCTTCAGAACAGCCATCAGCCTGCAATGACCACGTTGCCACCTCACCACCATTGAACCCGGCGCTCCACCACCACCCGAACAGACCCAACCTACTGTTTCCCTCCCCACTATCCTGAAGAATGTAAGCCCGCAAGGGCAGGGTTATAACTCCCCTCTGTACCAGTCTGTCACTGTTAGTTTGTTCATTATATTTTTAACTTGTTTGTAACCCTTTCTCATGTACAGCACCATGGAATCAATGTTGCTCTATAAATAATAATAGTAATTATAATAAAACGAGCCTGTAGTGTAGTTTTAGCAGGAGAGTCTCCAAGGAAAAAAAGTAGAAGTACGCTGCAGAACACAGTGGTGAAAAGTCCAGCATTTAACCCATTACTTGCTAAATTAGCAATTTTCCTTTTCGAAAATTGGTGTTTGAAAGCTCTCTGGGTGGAAGAATATTCAATTAAAAATGACAATGACATGATTTCCTGTTTTGAAAACATTCATTTTACAAACACAGCACAAAAAATTGGACCTAATTATAAAATCTTAGTTGCTAGAAGCAAAAGATTAGGCGTCCCAAAAAAAGGACATTGGTAGATAATGGGTTAATTGAACCAGAACCTCTGGGTTACTCTGGAATTGGAGCACAAGAATTACGACATGGGCCCAGGAAATGTGTGAGTTTAACCCTCTCTGCATTAGGGTTTGACTGCCGCCTTAGGCGGGCCCCGGGCACAACTTACCCCTTTGTTACCTGTTCCAGTGGACTTCAACATATACTCAGTTGAACGGGTCATCACTGTGCTAACGGTTAGTGAGCTTTGTCTAAAAAATGTCTTAGTTCTATGAATGGATCCCTGTGGGTGGGGCTATGCTAGAGTCATGAGAGACTGAATGATTTCACCAAGATACACTGTGGTGTTGGAAGACAGAACGAGGGACTAGAATTAGCTGTAGATGTGCAAGAGCATTGTGCCTGAAAATATATTGAAGAAAATCCCCCTGTGAAAGTAACATTGATGATGTGTACTTATGATATTCACAACTGTTCAAGTAAAAAGGCTGTTTGCAAAGTTCATAGACTCCATCTCTTCGTTGTCTCTGGAAGTATGAGACTGAATAAAGAACTGATGCACTAGGGAGCTGGCCCGGGTGAGTGTTGCTAATCCAGGGCTGCTCCATAGCCGATACTCAACCTTGCTGGTGACTACACAAGCCTCGTGCCAGCTCCTTAACATCTCCAGTGCAACAGGTGTACTGTTGTGGCAAATCCATTTTTTATCCCCCATATCTGTTGGTTAATAAGGTTTAAGCTTCATTTCATTTAAACTTGCCAACAGGATTAAAGAAGTTGTTTATTATTAAAAAAAAAAGGCTGTTTTCATTTCAATAGAGTATAACCTATCTTATGTCATGAATAAAAATAGAATTGGTACTTAAAAATAGCAAATATATATTTCTAAGCTCATACAACAAGACTGCAAAAATATAAAAATTCACCGATTGTTTAATGAAAAAGTCAATAAGATAAAACATCCAATTGTTTGGAAAATCATAGAATATATAGTATTAGGGTAGTCAGAATATTTAGCGAGGAGCCGACAATGGCCCAAACATCAAGAAGTAAAAATTAATTTACAGCACAAGCAACAAATAAACTGCTTTAATAGTGCTTTCCTTGGTAAACATGATTTTAGGATTACAGGACGCTCATCTTTTAGCGGCGGATATATCTATCCTCCAGTGAAGTATATGGTTTTAGAGCGTAATATGTTATCTCTAAAAAGATTATTTCCACAGTGTAAAATACAACATTTTAAAGAACAGCATGACTAATCTTATTTTCTGTGAGCACAAAATGTATTTTATTGCTTACACCAATTATCATTTAACCTCTTCCTGATGTACGATATAGTAGTATGTTGAACGAGAGCATATGGTGTAGGCTCAGACAGGGGTGGGATTACATTTTTTAACAGGTTCCCCCTTTGTGTTAGGAAATCACGCCCATTTAAAAAGTCATGCCTATTTCAATGCCACACACATTTTTACTAACCATGCCTATTTTTACGTACTTTCCTCAACCATAAAATACAAGTAACAGTAACTAAAAGTTAAGGTGCTTAAAATTTCTTAACTCACCTAAATCTACAGGTAAAATCTAATTACTCTCTGCCAAGTCCACATTATTCCTGTCACTTCTCAGCATGGTGTGTAGTAGTAAAGGAATTTTCCACAAGTTTTGAAAATTAGCACTAAAGGGACCGGCTCAAATTGGAAAGCAAGACCTCCTATCCATCTGTCACCTCAACTTTCTGCTCTACAGACAGTATGGTATGCAATATAGCGCCACTCATGACCAGGCTGTATATTGCCACAACATAGTGACGGAATACTATCACATACAAGGGATAAATAGCACCACACAATGAGAAGACCACATATTACCATCACATAGTGACTGAATATTACCATAGGAAAAATACCACTACACCTTGACCAGACCTCATATACTACCATTCAAAAGTTTGGGGTCACTTAGAAATTTCCTTATTTTTGAATGAAAAGCACTTTTTTTTTTTTCAATGAAGCTAACATTACATTAAATTAGAAATACACTCAATACATTATTAATGTGGTAAATGACTATTCTAGCTGAAAACGTCTGGTTTTAATGCAATATGTCCATAGTTGTATAGAGACCCATTTCCAACAACCACCACTCCAGTGTTTTAATGTTACATTGTGTTTGCTAACTATGTAAGAAGGCTAATGGTTGTCTAGAAAACCCTAGAAAACCCTTCCACAAGTATGCTAGCATAGCTGAAAACGGTTTGGCTGATTAGAGAAGCTATAAAATTGACCTTCCTTTGAGCTAGTTGAGAATCTGGATCATTACATTTGTTTGTTCTATGAAACTCTCAAAATGGCCAGAAAAAGAGAACTTTCATGTGAAACTCGATGGTCGATTCTTGTTCTTAGAAATGAAGGCTATTCCATGCAAGAGATTGCCAAGAAACTGAAGATTTTCTACAACAGTGTGTACTACCCCTTCAGAGAAGAGTACAAACAGGCTCTAACCAGAGTAGAAAGAGAAGTGGGAGGCCCCGCTGCACAACTGAGCAACAAGACAAGCCCTTTAGAGTCTCTAGTTTGAGAAATCAACACCTCACAGCTCCTCAACTGGCAGCTTCATTACAGTAAATAGTACCCACAAATCGCCAGTGTCAATGGCTACAGTGAAGAGACGACTCCGGGATGCTGACCTTCATGACAGAGTGGCAAAGAGAAAGCCATATCTGAGACTGGCTAATTAAAGGAAAAGATTAATATGGGCAAAGGAACACAGACATTGGACAGAAGAAGATTGGAAAAAAGTTTTATGGACCAACGAATAAAAGTTTGAAGTGTTTGGATCAAACAAAAAAACATTTGTGAGATGTAAAACAACTGAAAAGATGCTGGTAGAGTGCCTGACGTCATCTGTCAAGCATGGTGGAGGTAATGTGACGGTCTGGGGTTGCTTTGGTGCTGGTAAAGTGGGAGATTTGTACACGGTAAAAGGGATTTTGAATAAGGAAGGCTATCACTCCATTTTGCAACGCCACGCCATACCCTGTGGACAGCGCTTGATTGGAGTCCATTTCATTCTACAACAGGACACTGACCCAAAGCACACCTCCAAATTATGCATTAACTATTTAGGGAAGAAGCAGGCAGCAGGTATTCTATCTGTAATGGAGTGACTAGCGCAGTCACCAGATCTCAACCCCTTTGAGCTGTTCTGGGAGCAGCTTGACCTTATGGTACGCAAAAAATGCCCATTAAGCCAATCCAACTTGTGGGAGGGGCTTCAGGAAGCATGGGGTGAGATTTCTCAAGATTACCTCAGCAAATTAAAGCCTAAAATGCGAAAGGTCTGCAATGCTGTATTTGCTGCAAAGGGAACATTCTTTGACGAAAGCAAAGTTTGAAGGAGAAAATTATTATTTCAAATAAAAATCATTATTTGTAACTTTGTCAATGTGTGGACTATATTTTCTATTAATTTTGCAATTCATTTGGTAAATAAAAGTATTCATGGAAAACAAAATTGTCTGGGTGACCCCAAACTTTTGAACAGAAGTGTATTTCCACCACATGATGAACAAACAGTATACAAAACAGAAATACAACCCTATTATGATCAGACTACATAATGCCATCGCATAGTGACCAAATAATACTACGTAAAAGGGACAAATATCACTAAACCATGATCAGACCATTAATATCACCACATATTGACCAAGCACTACAATACTGATCATTAATAAAAACCACAATACTAATAAGTGCCATAAAACACAGGAGCTGCATATTAGTGTATATAGTACAGGTAATACAGTAATCATTGTAGACATTATACACAGAATCTGTGTATATAGTGTCAGTGTACATATAAAACAGTGATCACTTGTGAAATTATACACAGGAGCCGTGTATATAGTGCTTACTTTACAGGTAATACATGGATCACTGGTGACATTATACACAGAAGCTTTGTACATAGTATTATTTATCGGCCTTCAGCTCGATCTCGAGTCATGTCGACTTGATGGCTAAACACTCCTACATGGTCTTCACTGCTGTTATCTTGACAGTATCAATCCTATGGATTGCAGGTCTTCCTCTTCACCTTGTATCTTGTATTCTTCTTACCATAATGTCCTTCTTTAGTAATTTTTCTCTTCGTATGTTCAAAGTAGGCAAGTCCTAGCTTGGTGATCTTTCCTTCAAGTGACATATATGGCTTGATTTGTTCCAAAATGGATTTTTCTAGCCATTCATGGTATTGAAGACATCATTCTCCAGCACCACCTTTCGAAAGTGTTCATTAATCTGTCTTTTTTCTTCATCGTCCATGTTTCACTTTCGTATGTTACTACAGAATAGACTAGACTATGCACGAGCCATGTCTTCATTGCCAGTGAAATATTCCTTGATTTGCAGACCTTGTCCAGTGACTTCATTGTTGATTTTCCTATAGCTATTCTCCTATTGACTTCCGGTGTCATCGATGCATCTTGAGTGCCCATTCATCCAAGTAGGTTGAAGTCTTTTACCACTTCTAGTTTGTTGTCTTCCATCTTAAATGTATCCTTGATGTACCTGGCAGTAGCCAAAATCTTTGTCTTCTTTGTATTGAGTAGCGGTCCCATGTTCAAGCTTTCTATCTTGACATTCTGTATTGAGTCCTTTATTCCATCTATGCTTGTTGCTTCAGGACAGTGGCAGACAATTTTCAGTTTAGAATAAAAGCGACACTATTTCTTCTTTGGTTATCATTGCCAGAATAGCAGAACCAATGATTGACTTGAAATATCTAGATTGAGTCCAACTTGTTTGGCTAATTCAGAGTAAGGCTAGAGTCACACTGGGCATATTCTAAGTTTCCAGCGGTGTCCGCTCCCTCCAAGACACACACACCGTTTCGCTGATTGGTAGCCGCGGCTCGCACCTTGGCGGGAGATTTGAATCCCGCTCCGCTCATTGGCTGAGAGGAGCGGGATTCAAATCTCCTGCCAACTTGCGTGCCATTTGTTGATTGGTCGCCGCGGTTAGTGGCGACCAATCAGCAAAGCGTGATTTAAATCAAGTGCCGCGAGCGCTGATTGGTCGCCGTGGTTGGCGTCGACCAATCAGCGCTCGCGGCTCACACCTAGATGGGAAACTTGAATTCATATCTCCCGCCAAGGCACGAGAGGCTTCGCTGATTGGACAGGGGCAGAGAACAGGGGACACAGGGGCAGAGGACAAGGGCAGAGAACAGGGGGACACGGGGCAGAGAAGAGGGGGACACAGGGGCAGAGGATAGGGAGACACAGGGACAGAGGACAGGGGTAGAGAACAGGGGGACACAGGGGTCAGAGAATAGGGGTCATGGACAGAAGACAGGGGTACACGAGTAGAGAACAGGGAGACACAGGGCAGAGAACAGGGGGGCACAGGGCAGAGGACAGGGGGACACAGGAGCAGAGGACAGGGGGACAGAAGGGCAGAGGACAGGGGCAGAGAACATGGGGACACAGGGACAGAGGACAGGGGGACACAGGGTAGAGGACAGGGTACACAGGGGCAGAGGACAGGGAGACACAGGGCAGAGGACAGGGGCAGAGGACAGGGAGACACAGGGATAGAGGACAGGGGTAGAGAACAGGGGGACACAGGGGCAGAGAATGGGGACACAGAGGCAGAGAACAGGGGGCACGGGCAGAGGACAGGGAGACACAGGGGCAGAGGACAGTGGCAGAGGACAGCGGGACACAGTGGAAGAGGTTAGGGGGAGACCATGGTAGAGGACAGGGGGACAGGGGACACATTGGCAGAGAACAGGGGAACACAGGGGCAGAGAAGAGGGGACACAGGGGCAGAGAAGAGGGAGAGATGTGCAGAGAACAGGGGAAGATGGGGCAGAGAACAGGGGGAGGCGGGGGCAGAGAACAGGGGAAACAGATAACAGCTAACTACTGAGTCACCATATACTGTGCTAACCACTGAGCCACTGTATACAGTCCTAACCACTGACCCACCATATACAGTGCTAACCACTGAGCCACCATATACTGTGCTAACCACTGAGCCACCATATACTGTGCTAACCACTGAGCCACCGTATACAGTGCTAACCACTGAGCCACCGTGTACAGTGCTAACCACTGAGCCACTGTATACTGTGCTAACTACTGAACCACCATACTACTGTGCTAACCACTGAGCCACTGTATACAGTCCTAACCACTAACCCACCATATACAGTGCTAACCACTGAGCCACCATATACTGTGCTAACCACTGAGCCACCATATACTGTGCTAACCACTGAGCCACCATACAGTGCAAAACACTGACCCACCATATACTGTCCTAAACACTGAGCCACCATATACTGTGCTAACCACTGAGCCACCGTATACAGTGCTAACCACTGAGCCACCGTGTACAGTGCTAACCACTGAGCCACTGTATACTGTGCTAACTACTGAACCACCATACTACTGTGCTAACCACTGAGACACCATATACAGTGCTAACCACTGAGCCACCATATACAATACTAACCACTCAGTCACCATACAGTGCTAACCACTAACCCACCACATGCTAATCACTGAGCCACCATACAGTGCAAAACACTGACACACCATATACTGTCCTAAACACTGAGCCACCATATACTGTGCTAACCACTTTGCCACCATATACAGTGCTAATCACTGAGCCACCATATACAGTGCTAATCACTGAGCCACTGTATACAGTGCTAACCACTGAGCCACTGTATACTATGCTAACTACTGAGCCACCATATACTGTGCTAACCACTGAGACCCCATACAGTGCTAACCACTAACCCACCATATACTGTGCTTACCACTGAGCCACCATACAGTGCAAAACACTGACCCACCATATACTGTCCTAACCACTGAGCCACCATATACTGTGCTAACCACTGAGCCACCATATACAATGCTAACCACTCAGCCACCATACAGTGCTAACCACTGAGCCACCACATACACCATATAAATCCTGCAACAACAGCATACTTTCTGGAGAGAGGACTGTACTATTCAGTGGCTATTTGTATGGCACCTGTGCATTTCACCGCACTCCCGATGCAATAGCATCGGGCCTATTTCTAGCATATATATATATATATATATATATATATATATATATATATATATATATGTTCACCTGAAGGCCAATAAAGGCATAAGGAGAAAGTAAAGAGGAGTGCTGCAATTCATTTTTTATATGGTATGTTGGTGGTTGATACCCACCTGGAACTGATGTAAGCACCATAGGTAACTACTTTTAGAAACGCTGCTTTAAATTTTTTTATATATATATATAATATATATATATATATATATATATATATATATATATACATATACACAAATACATGCGTAGCACTACCAAATCAATAAGTACAGGTGCAAAACCTGAAAAGCCACTGACCACATCTTAATCAATATAGATAAGATAAAAACAGGCAGCACTGCAAAATCAATGTGAAGAGCAGGTGAACATTTAGCCAAGCTTTAGAAGGCCAGAGCAATATACCGAAACGTTGCCATGGATCAGTAAATATGCACTTGTTTTTCACATTGGTTTTGGAATGCAGCCTGTTGTTTAATTTTATATACAGTGTTGGCCAAAAGAATTGACACCCCTGCAATTCTGTCAGATAATACTCACTTTCTTCCTGAAAATGATTGCAATCACAAATTCTTTGGTATTATCTTCATTTAATTTGTCTTCAATGAAAAAAACACAAAACGAATTGTCCTAAAGATAAATTGGATATAGTTCCACACCAAACATAAAAAAAGGGGTGGACAAAAGTATTGGCACTGTTAGAAAAATCAAGTGATGCTTCTCTAATTTGTGTAATTAACAGCACCTGTAACTTACCTGTGGCACCTAACAGGTGTTGGCAATAACTAAATCACACTTGCAGCCAGTTGACGTGGATTAAAGTTGTCTCAACCTCTGTCCTGTGTCCTTGTGTGTACCACATTGAGCATGGAGAAAAGAAAGAAGACCAAAGAACTGTCTAAGGACTTGAGAAACCAAATTGTGAGGAAGCATGAGCAATCTCAAGGCTACAAGTCTATCTCCAAAGACCTGAATGTTCCTGTGTCTACCGTGTGCAGTGTCATCAAGAAGTTTAAAGCCCATGGCACTGTGGCTAATCTCCCTAGATGTGGACGGAAAAGAAAAATTGACAAGAGATTTCAACGCAAGATTGTGTAGATGGTGGATAAAGAACCTTGACTAACATCCAAACAAGTTCAAGCTGCCCTGCAGTCCGAGGGTACAACAGAGTCAACCCGTACTATTCGTCGGTGTCTGAATGAAAAGGGACTGTATGGTAGGAGACCCAGGAAGACCCCACTTCTTACCCCGAGACATAAAAAAGCCAGGCTGGAGTTTGCCAAAACGTACCTGAGAAAGCCTGAAACGTTTTGGAAGAATGTTCTCTCTTTTTAGGAAAAGGCATCAACATAGAAGAGGTATTCAAAGTAAAGAACACGGTCCCTACAGTCAAACATGGCGGAGGTTCCCTGATGTTTTGGGGTTGCTTTGCTGCCTCTGGCACTGGACTGCTTGACCGTGTGCATGGCATTATGAAGTCTGAAGACTACCAACAAATTTTGCAGCATAATTTAGGGCCCAGTGTGAGAAAGCTGGGTCTCCCTCAGAGGTCATGGGTCTTCCAGCAGAACAATGACTCAAAACACACTTCAAAAAGCACTAGAAAATGCTTTGAGAGAAAACACTGGAGACTTCTAAGGTGGCCAGCAATGAGTCCAGACCTGAATCCCATAGAACACCTGTGGAGAGATCTAAAAATGGCAGTTTGGAGAAGGCACCCTTCAAATATCAGGGACCTGGAGCAGTTTGCCAAAGAAGAATGGTCTAAAATTCCAGCAGAGCATTGTAAGAAACTCATTGATGGTTACCGGAAGCGGTTGATCGCAGTTATTTTGGCTAAAGGTTGTGCAACCAAGTATTAGGCTGAGGGTGCCAATACTTTTGTCTGGCCCATTTTTGGAGTTTTGTGTGAAATGATCAATGTTTTGCTTTTTGCTTTATTCTCTTTTGCTAAACGCAATGATATTTGTAAGCAACCAAATTCGGAGAGTTTTTTCTATATATTTTTTTATGTACCAATTCAGTGATTTTTGAAGATAATAATACCAAAGAATTTGAGATTGCAATAATTTTCAGGAAGAAACTGAGTATGATGTGACAGAATTGCAGGGGTGTCAATACTTTTGGCCAACACTGTATATATATATATATATATATCATATGTATATATATATACAGTACAAATATATACGTATGTATATATATGTATATATATATATATACATATACACATGTATATATGTACATATATAAATATATACAGTACATATAGTATGTAGGTCATCACTAAACAGTGTTTGGTGTACATTTAATACAATGATCTCCAGTGACATTATACACAGGAGCTCTGCATATATTGTACAGATAATACAGTGATCACTGGTGGCACTATACACAAAAGCTCTTTATATACTATATACTGTATAGCGTACATATGCAGGTAATATAATGACTTATCAGTAATGTCTCTAGATAAAGAAATTCATCTTTATCACTTCCTCCAGCCAGGACTCATGTCTACAGAAGATAACACACGAAAATGTGCACTAGAAATGAACAGCTATAGATGTCTACCTTTGTCCCTGACTTCTACACTTCACCAGATGAAAAAAAAAGGAACATATTGCAGCCCTGCACAGTAACATGACCTCCCCCACATTGAAAACAGCATTCAAACAAGCAAAATATATTACAGCAGTAATAATGTCCCCTAATTGGCCCCTTCCGTAATTATGTATTCAAATTGCCAGCATAAGCTAATAATGTATGACCCCATCCTGGTTACTTTCTGTAATATTATCCCCATCCTAGACCATTCCTGTAATAATGTCTCCTTCCCTATTTCATCTGTCATGGTACCTTTGCCTAATAATGTCTTGCAACATGGACCCCTTCCTGTAATAATGTCCTGATCCTGGGCCCAACCTGTAATGTCATTCCTGCTGGTTCTCATATGTTCTCCCTTCTGGTCCCCATTTGTGTTTCTTACTGGTCCCCATATGCCCTCCTTCCTGTTTCCCATTAATCATCCATCCTGGTCCCCATATGTCCTCCTCGCTTGTTCCTATGTGTGTACCATCCTGGTCCCCATATGTCGGCCATCTTGGTCCCCATATGTCGGCCATCCTGCTCTCCATATATTTCCTGTGTTGGTCCCCAAATTTGCTCAATCATAGTCCCCATAGGTTACCCATCCTTGTCTCCAAATGAGTTCTATCCTGGTCCCAATATGCCTCCCATCCTGGTCTTGATATATCTACCATACTATTGTGCAGTGACATCATACACAAGTGATGAGTGCACCAATGTCAACTACTGGCCTCTGATAGGCCAATGATTATTTTAACTATTTTGGTGCAGGGAAGATTTCCTACATTGCAAGACACCTCAATTGAATGGACATCCGAGGGCACCCATCTCGTTGAAACCAGTGGGTCCCCAGAATCACATTGGGGTGCTGCTTCTTGTTAGTTCAGGAAACCGGCTGCAATTTTGTCAATGACTTCCCCCAAAGCAGAGAAAACAGGCTGACTCCCACCCCTGGGATAAGGAGCCCATACCCGGAGGATGCTGACTGGGGGTCACACAGCCAATATTCTTCTTTAATAACAGCACCTGCAGCTAGGTCTAATTGTTGCTGTTCAACCATTTATTCTCATGGTATTGATTGGAGTCAGTGTAAAAACGCATTGGTGATTTCACATGTTAAATGCTGCTGCTGGTGATTGTCAGTGGCATTGACACCCTGCAATGTGATGTGTGACAATTTATTAATTCTATGAAGTCCAGCATATGGCTTTACAGAATGACTAAAGAATAAAGTAAAAATCCACAAATTACCATAATAATTAACTCTTTCTGGTCATCCCATTGTTTCAGGTGTCTTGTTCTTTAACCGAATCCCTATCTCAACATGTGAACTGGCTTTTGAGACTTTTGCTCCCCAATATTTTTTCATATGTTCATGACATGGGTGACTTCTCCCCGCCCTTAATTGCTTTGAGTGACAGGAGGGGTTCAAGTTGGTATTGATCGATGTAAAGAACTTGTATACTTGTATTCCACAAGATCTAGGGGTGGCCTCTATGACAGTCCTGATTGGTCTGGAAAGAGTCAATGCTATGATTGATCTGATATGTGATTCCCTCGATTTTGTTCTCAAACACAACGCTTTTAGATTCCTTGAGGGTTGGTAATTACAAACAGGGGGCACCGCCATGGGTACCCGTGTGGCGTGTTTGCTTGCCAATACCTTGCTTAGCATAATTTGAAAACAGAGTGGTTTATGACATATCGAATCTGTTTCTAAAATTCATCAAGAAACATCTTTGCTTTGTAGATAATATTTTTGTGAATACAGATTTTTGGCATGCGCACAAGAGTGTTATATGTATCATTAACATTGAACCTGTCTGTGCCTTGCTGGCCTCTAGCCTTATTCAGCCTTCCAGATGAATTGCAAGTGAACTGAATAAACTATTTTATTTTTCTTGTTTGTCCTCCAAATATGTCAGGCTTCAATGATCACTCCCAACCACAAGTTCAGGTATTTCCTGTGGCATGGGAAATGGTATTTGTAAGTCAGGTGCCTTCTGCAGCTCACCCCATGGAGGGGTTAGTGAGGAGCTAGGAAACAGTATTGTGCAAACAATAATATCCTGTAAGCGATTGTATCCTGGCACTGGAAGAGGCAGGCCCCTAGGCAAAGCAGAGAGGCATCACTGCGGAGCACGTTGCTATCTTGGCAGTGCAGTACAACACAGCTACATTTTGCTACCATGTGCCTGCAGTATGCAGTTTGGATATGTGATGGATCCACTGCACGACATACCAGCTCTGGAGGATGTGATCTCCCACACCATCTCAGGGGCAGAGTCAGAACCAGAGCAGACTGCACAGGACATAGGCACATAATCAGGAGGATCTTGCAACATGCCTGGCGTTATTACACCTGCAGCTAGTGCCGCAGCCGGTGGATCGGCAAATCCAGGAAGAAGATGAGGAGGTAGAGGAGAAGGTAGTAGAAGCATAAGGCCGTTTCCCAGGATTATGTAGCACCCCTTCCAGAAGCTTTTGACTGGGAGAATGCCATGTGAGGCCTCCTACCCCCTCCAAGCAACTATTCTATTAGGCATGAACCACCTTGGCTTATCTCCTTTCTTGAAGAGATTAGGCTGCAGATGTCATCACACTAGAATGGTTGCATAGGCTTAAGGTCAATGACTTTGATGACCAAAGTAATCAAGGCATAGCAGTGACATTCATCCAGGAGAAGGGGTGTGGTTTCATAGCCAAAAAAGGTACTGGTCATAGGTGCTATGTCAAGCGGTCAACTCTGCTGCCTGACCATCTTCCCAAAAGACTCTGCACACTCTATGTTGGGGAGGAAGTCACTTTTATAAAGTTGAAGGGCAGCAAAGGGTGGTTTGTGGTTGGCGTAAGTCGGGTCGCCACCGTAGACGATTTTGAAAAATGGCAGCAGGAGGCTGACCTGGAGAGGATGTTTCATTGGCTAGATGCCAGGCCTCATTTGGTTAGCCAGCCAGCTGAAGACAAACTCACAGGAGTTATTGATCCTAAGGGACCTGTAAGTGTTGACCAAGTTCCTCTCGTCTGTCCTAGATGGGGTGGTCGTCCCCTAATTCCTCCATCCTCTTCTCTAGTGGTGGCCATGATGGGGTGTGCTGGGGGCAGGTGGTGACAGGGAATTCCCCTGAAGGAGTAGCCCCTGCGATCAACCAAGCAGCATAGCACCATGTGGAATGGCAAACTTAATCCCAGGCAGCATTCAAAAAGCTGCTCAAGTCTTTCTACTCTGAATGTCAGTATTCCAGGTTTTCCAGCCTGCCGTTTGACCATATTGCCCTCAGTCAACATGAAGATCATTGTTTTGTTTGCCCTTCTTCCTGTCTCGTTTGCATAAAGACCTGGCTCATGTGATCATTAATTGCTTGAGTATACTGGTTCCTGGTCTGCTCCTGCTCAGCTGTTCTCCTTGGTCCACTTACTTCCCTGGAGCTCTGTGAGATCTCGGTTCTTCCTAAAGCTTCCTGCATTGTGCTCCTGGTTCCACTGCTTCTATCTTCAGGCTCGGACGTTTCAAGTTTGTAAGCAACTTCCCGGTCATTACCTTATGTACTGTTTGCTTTTTGGAACTTGTGTTTCATTTCATACTCGGAACTGTGTTTGAACTTTTTACCCGGTCATCCGGGTGTGGGGACCTTTTGCCACGGACTATATCTTTCCGGTCGTTCCAGTACAAGGACTTGTGCTATGGACTACATGCATCCGGATTTACATACTTTGGACTATTTGTGGTTCGGACTGTTTCCATAAGGACTGCGCTCGGCAGTATATATTGGGGTCGTGTTATGTTTGTGTGCTTTTGCTGTGTACTACATTCACATTGTTTTGCTGTGTGTATATAAATACTTTGCACCCAAGAACCCGTCTCTGCTCTTCATTGCCCTTAAGCGATTAGACTCCTCAAACCTATACAATAGTATTACACTGAATAAAGAGAGGACTGAACTAAAAAAGGCCTGTTGTTGGGTCGCTGACCTGTCCTTTCGTTGGTATGTTGTCTGAAGGAGAATTTTTTCAGCTGTTTTTGAGTTCTTAGAAGAGTGAGGGCTTTTTTTTTGGTCATTTTATTTTTCTCCTTCCCAATTTAGCGCCAGTTGCACTTCCCCCTGCTGGATTGGTGAGATACACCTCAAAGCCCTTAATGGACTGTGCCTTTAATGGACTTTGAAACATTGTAATGGAGTCTGCTGATCCCTGTGGGACTTTCCTTATATATTCTGTGTATTTTGATATACCGTATATACTCGAATATAAGCTGACCCGAGTATAAGCCGAGGCCCCTAATTTTGCCCCCAAAAACTGGGAAATCTTATTGACTCAAGTATAAGCCTAGGGTGGGAAATGCCGTAGCTACTGAAAAATTTTAAAGTCTTGCTGCAAATGATACATTATGCAGCAGATGCGGCAAAGCTGCCCCCATTCATTCCCTATGGGACTTGCAGTCATGTGCGGCAAGTGCGGCTTTGAACTTGCGGTGAGTCAAAAAATGCTGCTAGAAGCATTTTTTTGAGCTGCCGGAAGTGCTGGATTTCCCAGATCCGGCAAAACCGCACTTACCACACATGATTGCAAGTCCCATAGGGAATGAATGGGGGCTTGCTGCAGTCTTACCGCAAGTGAGCCGTTATGCAGCAGATGCGGCAAAGCTGCCGGTATATCCATCTTTCCCTTGTTATATTCATCTTTCCCTCCCCATTCATCTTTCCCTCCCTATTCATCTTTTTCCTTGCTATATTCATCTTTCCCTCCCGGCCGGTGGGGGTCTGGGAGCAAGCGCTGGTATAAAAATGAGAGGAGGACACAGGGAAGCGGCAGGTGGATGGGGGGCGATCTGGAAGCAAGCGCACACTCGAGTATAAGCCGAGGGGGACTTTTTCAGCCAAGAAAAAGGGCTGAAAACGTCGGCTTATACTCGAGTATATACAGTATGTGGCTTTGAAACTTATTATAGTCTGTGCTAAGTGCTTTTGTTAAAATTATGACTGTTTTGGGTCTGATTAATGTTACAAATTACATAATGTACCACCATGGTCTTTTTACAAAAGTTGCTATAGTAATTTTTTTTTACTTCACTTCTTATGTGCTGGACTACATCTGCACAGAGGTGCTTTGATACTGCCCTACTGATCCTGAAGAACAAGCTTCAGGCCTCTGGCATGATGGTCTGAAGTAAGGAAATGCAGCGGCCGCGGGTGGAGAGCGGGGGGTGGGGGTTAAGTGCTGTTAACGGCGGCCACGAGTATGTATTGACACGGGGCATGGTTACTGTACCTGCCGCCCTGCTGCAGCCGACATCCACATAGACACATAGTGTGCTGAGTGGAGCAGCAGGCACCTCCCCCTTCAGCACTGCCGCTCCCCCTGCATCCTTGCTGCCTGAGCCTAAGGCTACGTTCACACATCGCGTATTTTGTCGCGTATGTTTACGCATGCAGTTTTCTAAAGAAATACGCACGTTTTTTTACGCGCGTAAAAAAACGCATGTGTGTTCACACACATGCGTTTTTTTATGCGTTTTTTTTACGGACGCATTTTTTCTGCATGTGTACTGCAAACACATAGAAATGAAGTTTGTTAAAAAAAAAAAAGAAAAAAAAAAGCCTTGTGATGTCATTTCCTTTCTTTTCCATTATTACATTCTCCATTGAAAAGTGTACTAGAGAATGGACAATCTACATGCTGCATTTTCTATGTCCAGCCAGGGTAACCCAAGCAGCTGGGGGCTGGAATCCTCAGCGTGGTGAGGCCCAACCGTTCTGGGCCCACCACGCTAAGGACCGCAGCCAACAGCCGCCCCAGGAGTGGCGCCTCAATGAGAGATGCCAAACCTGGCAGGTACCTCGCTCTTGCAGCTGCCCTGGGCGGTGGCAGTCTGGGTAATAACGGGGTTGGTGACACCTTTTTTGACAGCTGCCACCAAGCCTCTATTGGTAATGTCAGCCGTCAGTGTGACAGCCAGCTATTAGCAATAGAGAAATTGAGATTGGAAACAAAAAAAAATTGCTATTGCATCGGGAATGCGATGAAATGAACAGGTGCTGTAGAAATAGCCGCTGAATAGCACAGTCCTCTCTCCAGAAACTACACTGTTGTTGCAAGATTTATATGGAGTATATGGTGGCTCAGTGGTAATCACTGTACAGTGGCTCAGTGGTTAGCACTGTATACGGTGGCTCAGTGGTTAGCACTGTATATGGTGGCTCAGTGGTTAGCACTGTATATGGTGGCTCAGTGGTTAGCACTGTATACGGTGGTTCAGTGGTTAGCACTGTATATGGTGGCTCAGTGGTTAGCACTGTATATGGTGGCTCAGTGGTTAGCACTGTATATGGTGGCTCAGTGGTTAGCACTGTATATGGTGGCTCAGTGGTTAGCGCTGTGTATGGTGGCTCAGTGGTTAGCACTGTATATGGTGGCTCAGTGGTTAGCACTGTACGGTGGCTCAGTGGTTAGCGCTGTATATGGTGGCTCAGTGGTTAGCACTGTATACGGTGGCTCAGTGGTAATCACTGTACAGTGGCTCAGTGGTTAGCACTGTATACGGTGGCTCAGTGGTTAGCACTATATATGGTGGCTCAGTGGTTAGCACTGTATATGGTGGCTCAGTGGTTAGCACTGTATATGGTGGTTCAGTGGTTAGCACTGTATGGTGGCTCAGTGGTTAGCACTGTATACAGTGGCTCAGTGGTTAGCACTGTACAGTGGCCTCCTCTCCTCCCTGGCCTCCCTTTCCTGTCGTCCCTGGCCTCCCTGGTCTCGTCTCCTCCATGTCCTCCTTAGCCTCCCTTTGTGGGGGAGCTCCAATGTGGAGACACACAGGGACCCTCCAAACATGGTGTCCGCTAACAATTTGAGCTCATTTTCCATTCAAATTGTTAGCGGACACCATGTCGCGTTTGGAGGGTCCCCGTGTGTCTCCACATTGGAGCTCCCCCATAAGTGACCCCATTTTGGAAACTAGACCCCCAAAGAAACATATCTAGATCCATATTGAGCACTTTGAACCCCCAGATGCTTCACAAATTGATCCGTAAAACAAAGTGCTCACTATGCATCTAGATAAGTTCCTTAGGGGGTCTAGTTTCCAAAATGGGGTCACTTGTGGGGGAGCTCCAATGTTCAGGCACACAGGGAGGGGCTCTCCATACGCAACAAGGTTTCCGCTAACAATTGGAGCTAATTTTCCATTGAAATTGTTAGCTGACACCATGTCGTGTATGGAGAACCTGTGTGCCACCAGCACAAGGGCAACTGGAAGAGTTGGGTTGCAGCACCAGAAAATGCCGCCTCTAATGAATGCGCTATTTCTTGGGTGGCTGTGGGTTGCAATTTGCAGCGTGGGGGACCCACAACATTTGGGTCTCTCCACGCTGAGGATTCCAGTCAGCCAGCTGCCAAGTTGTACCTGGCTGGCTACCAAAAATACAACGAAGGACTTTTTTTTTTATTTCTAGAACTAATTCTAGAAAAAAAATGACATGGGGCTCCGCCATATTTTTGGTCCAGCCAGGTACAACTTGGCAGCTACAGACTGCCAGCAACCCCCAGCTGCCTCGTTGTACCTGGCTGTAACCAAAAATACAGCGAAGCCCATTTTTTTTAATTTCTAGAACTAATTCTAGAAAAAAAAATGACATGGGGCTCCGCCATATTTTTAGTCCAGCCAGGTACAACTTGGCAACTACAGACTGCCAGCAACCCCCAGCTGCCTTGTACCTGGCTGCAACCAAAAATACAGCGAAGCCCATTTTTTTTTTTTATTTCTAGAACTAATTCTAGAAAAAAAAATGACATAGGGCTCCGCCATATTTTTGGCCCAGCCAGGTACAACTAGGCAGCTGGGGGCTGGAATCCTCAGCATGGAAAGGCCCAAGCGTTCTGGGCCCCCCATGCTGCGAATTGCAGCCCGCAGCCGCCCCAGAAAATGGCGCATTCATTGAAGCGCCATTTTCTGGCGCTGTACCCATGCAATCCAGTTGCCCTGGTGCCGGTGGCAAACTGGGTAATAAAGGGGTTAATGCCAGCTTTTTATTGGCAGCTGGCACTAAGCCCGAGATTCATAATATAGGGCCAATGTTAGACCCGCCATTAGGAATCTCTGGTAAATAGTCAGAAAATACACACATAGAAAAATCTTTTTATTTGAAAAAAAAACACAAACAAAATTCGGACTCCATCTTTATTATAAAGATCCGACATAGTCCACAACAAAGGTCCCACGACGCTCGATCGCCTCCGACGTAGTCCACAACGAAGGTCCCACGATGCTCGATCTCCTCTGCTCAATCCAGAGACTACAGCAAGGGATCAAGTGTCCTCTTCCTACAGTCTCGGGGGTCAGAGTTGTGGTGCACTGTATGACAATGATCTGTTATACAGTGCACCATGACTATGATCCCAGAGACTATAACAAGGGGACACTTGATCCCTTGTTGCACCCATCCATCCATCCATGTATGCACCCATCATCCACGCACGCACATCCAAGCACGCACATCCACGCACGCACATCCACGCACACATCAACGCACGCATGCTGACATCCACGTTCGCACATATCCACGTACGCACACAACCACGTACACACACATCCACGTTTGCACACATCCACGCACGCTGACATCCTCGCACGCACATCCACACACACATCAACGCACGCATGCTGACATCCACGTTCACACACATCCACGTACGCACACAACCACGTTCGCACACATCCACGCACGCTGACATCCTTGCACGCACATCCACACACACACATCAACGCACGCATGCTGACATCCACGTTCGCACACAACCACGTACACACACATCCACGTTTGCACACATCCACGCACGCTGACATCCTCGCACGCACATCCACACACACATCAACGCACGCATGCTGACATTCACGTTCGCACACATCCACGTACGCACACAACCACGTTCGCACACAACCACGCACGCTGACATCCTCGCACGCTGACATCCTTGCACGCACATCCACACACACATCAACGCACGCATGCTGACATCCACGTACGCACACAACCACGTTCGCACACATCCACGCACGCTGACATCCTCGCACGCACATCCACACACACACATCAACGCACGCATGCTGACATCCACGTTCGCACACAACCACGTACACACACATCCACGTTTGCACACATCCACGCACGCTGACATCCTCGCACGCACATCCACACACACATCAACGCACGCATGCTGACATCCACGTTTGCACACATCCACGTACGCACACAACCACGTTCGCGCACATCCACGCACGCTGACATCCTCGCACGCTGACATCCTCGCACGCACATCCACACACACATCAACGCACGCATGCTGACATCCACGTTCGCACACATCCACGTACGCACACAACCACGTTCGCACACATCCACGCACGCTGACATCCTCGCACGCACATCCACACACACACATCAACGCACGCATGCTGACATCCACGTTCGCACACAACCACGTTTGCACACATCCACGCACGCTGACATCCTCGCACGCACATCCACACACACATCAACGCACGCATGCTGACATCCACGTTCGCACACATCCACGTACGCACACAACCACGTACGCACACAACCACGTTCGCACACAACCACGCACGCTGACATCCTCGCACGCTGACATCCTCGCACGCACATCCACACACACATCCACACACACATCAACGCACGCATGCTAACATCCACGTTCGCACACATCCACGTACGCACACCACGTACACACACATCCACGTTTGCACACATCCACGCACGCTGACATCCTCGCATGCTGACATCCACGCACGCATGCTGACATCCACGTTCGCACACATCCACGTACGCACACATCCACGTATGCACACATCCACGCACGCTGACATCCTCGCACGCACATCCACGCACGCATGCTGACATCCACGTTCGCACACATCCACGTACGCACACATCCACGTACGCACACATCCACGCACGCACATCCACGCTGACATTCATGCAAGCTGACATTCATGCACGCACTCATCCAAGCACGCACACATACATACATACATACATACACCCATCCATCTATTCATACTTACCCACCGATGAGGAGGAGGAGCCCCTGAGAAGAGGAGGGGCCACACCGGAGACTGCAGAGGAGGCCGACGGTGCGGGCCGGTGCACCGGCACGTGCAGCCCGCCGGACCGGAATAGGTGAGCAGGGCTGGGTACGAGCAGGGGGGTGGGTAAGAGCAGGGAGGAGGGGGCCTGCAGCTTGACCGGTGGGCGCATGAGCCCGCCGGCAGAAAAACTATAGGAGGAGGGCGGGTGGATGGCGGGGACCAGTATGGGAGGGTGCAGGCTGGAGAGGACACAGGGGGATATGGACACAGGGGGGGCTGGACGGAGCGGGGATATGGACACAGGGGGGGCTGGACGGAGCAGGGATATGGACACAGGGGGGGCTGGACGGAGCGGGGATATGGACACAGAGGGGGCTGGACGGAGCGGGGATATGGACACAGAGGGGGCTGGATGGAGCGGGGACAGGACACAGGGGAAGCTGGAGCAGATAATGGCCGGCGGGTGCAGCGGGACCCAGGGACAGCCACGGGAAAGCAGGAATCCCAAAATGGTGGGATTTCCTGTTCCTGTTTTCCCTGGGGCTGTTCCTGTGTGACATCATTTCCTCCATACCGCTTGCCCCGCGCTGGAATGCGCATCGTCTGAATGACGATACGTAATTCCAGGGGTTAAAATGGGGCCTATGGGAGAAGGCGCACGTAAAAAGACGGAAAGAATTGACATGTTCATTCTTTTTAAGCGCGCACTTTCTCCCATAAAAGCGCGGCCGAAAATTGCGCTGTGTGTGAACAGCAAAAGTGAAAGTGCATTCACTTTGCTGTGACACGCAGACGCAGGTCCGCTTTGGGGGGAAATACGCGCGCAAAAAAGCGCAAATAATACGCGATGTGTGAACGTAGCCTTAGGGTTCACATTGTCCAATGGACAGTGCGGCCCTGTCCACTTAATTGAACACTCTCACTGGCTTATTACACAGGGTCACACTTCAAGATAGCCACTTCAATACATGTGTCCTTCAAGCAGAAACACTCCAGTATTATGGACCATCAATTATGTCAAAGTTGCCAACTTTGTCAAGTATCATACACTCCCTACGCGTAACCTTGCTTTCAAACTACGAGTGGTAACACACCTCAGCTTGGAGAACATATACCCAGCTAATTGATATACATTGCACAAGGTGCATCACCTGCAAATTAGTACATGTACAATGCTAAGAAAATGCTAAAAAATGTGCACTGTTTTCAGACCTTAAGGATTGTAGTTTGCCACCCCTGCCCTAGAAGTCTCTGTGGAGGTGGCCAGGGAGCAAGAGGAATCCTCGAGCCCTTTCACCACAACTGTGACTCTGTATGGAACCTCTTAGGCCCTGTGTCCACGTTCTGTTGTTTGATGCTTTTTTATGCAGATTTTGAGAGTCTATATAACCTAGACTCCATGTAACTTTTACACAATTTTTTGTTGTTTCTTGCTAATTGGATTTTTTTTTCTTTTTTCCCTTTCTTGTAGTGCATTGTAAGCAGTGGCGCACCCAGAAATTTCCCAAGGTAGGGGTCCAAGAAACACACACCGGCCTTGAAAGGGGGGTGTCACCCCCAGCGGGCTTCCGAGGGGCAAAGCCACCGGTGGGGGGGTTTCGGGGAGCGAAGCCCCCCTAAAAGCAGCCTCTTTTGTGGGCCCTTGGGTGCTGTGTAATTGTTCCTGTCTCCTGACATAGGGGTCCAGCTCCTTGTGTACTGCACCACTTCTCAGGGCCGTCCAAAGGGGGGGTCCAGACACGTAGGTCCCCCCCCTTGGGTGCGCCTATGATTGTAAGGTATAATAAATGGTGTAATTCTAAGTTACAATTATGTTGATGGAAAATAAAAATATTATGGCTCTTCAGTAAAAGAAGGTAAAAGATGAACGAGCAAAAACTGAAAATCACCATGTCATGACCCTGTCAATACTTGATCTGTTGTTCTAGACATGCAGGCATTCCGGGATTGAAAGACTGATTGTAATTCTATGGTCTTTTTTTAATTAATATTACTGAAAGGAAGTCTAAAGAAGATTCTGTCTCTATGACAACCATTTTATCTCTTATATCTTTAAAACTACTAAAGATATTTATACATGTGTGAGATGTACAATCCAAATTCCAAAAACGTTGGGATAGTGAGTGTGAAATATGAAAAGAAAACAAGAATGCATTAAGTTAGAAATCTCTTAAAGCCATATTTTATTCACAACGGAACATAGGTCACATATCAGAAGTTAAAAGTAAGAAATGTTTCCATTTCATGTTAATTGAAAAAGGCATCCAACCTCAACAACATGTACCATCATTTTGGATATTCCCCAACTCTCCAAAAGGTGTTAATCAGGAGCTAAGACTAAGGCTATGTGCGCACTTGCCGGGTTTTGGGCGGTTTACCTGTGTAAACCGCCGGTTTGTTTACATTAGTTTTATGTAAATTTATGTTAATCCAAACCGGCGTTTGGATTAACATTAAAACCAATGTAAACCGACCAAGGCTGTGCACACACCGGCGGTTTACACAGCCTCATCCGTTGCTAACCCACAGGTTTCCCAGCGGGTTAGCAAAGAATGAGCTTGTTCTATAAAACGGCGGCTCTGCAGCGGCTGCAAGCAGAATCATGTGCTGCTTCCAGCCGCAGCAGACCCGCCGCCGAGAACCCGCTGTGCAACCGCCGGCTCCCGCCCGGCTCCCGCCGCACATACCCGCCAGGAAGCCGGTGGACGGCGCCGGAGCTTCCTGGCGGGTTCCGCCCAGCCGCCGCCGACCAACCCGCCGGTAAGTGTGCACTTACCCTTAATCTCATTTCTTCCCCACTTCACATGAGGTTTGTTTGGGCACATTGAGAGGTGATTGATTAGCATTAGTGAACATTTAAAATTAAGTTATGCCATGTAATTAACAAAGTACAGTTTGTCTTTTAGCAATAGTGAAGTTCATGTTTTCTTTAATTGCAGTATGCTAACACGTTACATAGTGTATATAAAATGATAAGACACAACCAACAACTGTATCAACAGCACGGCTGACCAGTGGAAATGTTTGGGTAATTAAATGGCAGGTAGAATTCTACAGACATGAATGGGACAACATTCCTCTCCCAAGACGTCTGACGTCATAGACATTTATAACCTGCAGTAAAAAGAAGAGTGGATGTTGCACTATGGTAGATATGGGCTTGTCCCAACATTTTTGAGAAGTCTTGCTGCTCCGTCAATTTTTAATTTCCTTATTTTTTCATATGAAATGGTAAATTCTCCTTACTTTCAACTTCTGATATTTGTCCTATTTTCTGTTGAGAAAAAATATGGCTAGAAGAGATTTGAAAACTTGTTTTTTATACATTTAACTAAGCACCCCAACTTTAGGGATTGTGTATGACAACATACAGGTAGCTCCAACAATATTTGGACACCGACTAAATCTTCATGATTTGGGCTCTGCATGCTACTATTTTTTTTATTTAAAATGAAACAACTGAGACGCCATTGAAGTGGAGACTTTCATGTTTAATATAAAGGGTTTAACAAAAATATCCTGTGAAACGTTTCCAAAATGCAACCATTTTTTACAAAACCTCCTAATTTCAGGGATTCCAAAGCAATTGGACAAATTAACTTTACCACAAATAAAATATTTATTTTTAATACTTTGTAAAGGATCCTTTGCAGCAATGAATGCCTGGTGTCTGGAAGCCCTGGGTTTCCTCAATTGTAATTTATTGCTGGCCTTTGCTGCAGCTGACGTCAGTTGTTGCTTGTTTGTGAGTCTTTTTGTCTTAAGGTTTGTATTAAGCATGTGAAATGCTCTATGAAGTTGAGCTTTCATGATTGACTTGGCCTTTGCAGAATATTTTATTCTTTGCCTTAAAAAAACTCATGGGTTCCTTTCGAAGTATGTTTTAGGTCAATGTCCACCTGTAGAGTGAAGCGCCGTCCAATCAGTCTTGCTGCATTTGGTTGAATTTGAGCAGAACGTTTAGCCCTGTACACTTCAGAATTCATCTGACTGCTTCTGTCTTCAGTCACATCATCATTAAATGCTACCCAGCCTGTGCCATTGGAAGCCATGGATTCCTATGCTATCACACCTCCACCATGTTTTAGCGATGATGTGTTATACTTTGGATCGGGAGTCGTTCCATGCCTTTCTTTCCATTTTTCTGGTACAGGCTGATCTTAGCTTTAGCTGTCCAAACAAAAGGTTGGCTTCTTTTAATTTTTTTAGCAAAGTCTAATTTTGCCTTTCCTTTTTTAAAGCTGAAAAATAGTGTGTATCTTGTGGTGAATGCCCCATATTTGCGCTCATGAAGTTTTCTCTTTATGTTAGACTTAGATATTGAAACAACCACTTCCTAATGAGTCTAGTTACTTGGGAAAAGGTGTATGACGGTCCGCGCTACCAGAATGACTTGCATCAAAGAAAACGCTGGCTGATGAAGAGTTAATCAGATCTTTCTTTATTTTCCGACGCGTTTCGGTGCCCACCTGGCACCTTCATCCCTGATACACCTTTTCCCAAGTAACTAGATGCTTTTCCACGGGTGAGTGGTTCGGTGGAGGTCCAGCAGCAGCCATCAGGATATTATTCCTAACAAGCCTTCAAACCAGTTGTGGGTGACACAACTGGATCAGGTGAGTGATTTGCTTTGCTCACCGGGTTGTTAACTTAGTGTCTAGTGATAAGGGCACTATTGCGCCTCTTGTTCCCCTCCCCTTTTGTACTTCCTAATGAGTATCCTTCACTTGGGTGGATGTTGGGAAGGGATGTTTCTTCCATTTGAGAAATATTCTGCGATCATTTACCACTGTTGTCTTCCGTGGATGTCCAAGACATTTTGACTTCCCAATCTTAGCAGTGCTCTTTTTTTTTTTTTGCAGACTGTACCAAACTGTTGATTTGGTAGCTCCTGACATACTGTGTATGCTATCTTTCTGATGGATGTCTTAATTTACTTAGTTATTTTTTTGCCTACTGAAGACCTTTTTCTCTTCCATTGAGAGCTTCTTTGATGGCATGTTTTGAGTTCACAGCAACAACTTCCAAATATCAATGCCACTCCTGGAATCAGCTTCAGACCTTTTACCTGCTTAACTGATGATAAATTAACAAAGCAATTGCCCATGAAGGAAATTAAAGCGCATTTGAGGTTATTGTCCAATTACTTTGAGTCCCATAAAATGAGGCAGCTACATATTAAAGAGCTGTAACTCCTAAACTCTTAATCCAATAAGGATGTTATACCCTCAAATTAAAGCTAAGAATTTGCACTTTAAGGCCATATTAATTAGGTAGATGTATCTTGGATATGTTTTGGTAAATAGCTAAAATGCCAAAAATTGTGTCACAGTCCAAATTTTTCTGTACCTAACTGTAGATGATAATGATGAAAATGATCTTTTATTATATATCTTTATTGAATAATGGACTTGCACCAAGCTTTTAAGCAAGGTCATACAAAGAAATAAAATGTCCCTATATTCCTATAGCAAAGGTTCAAACCCCCCCCTGCACGAAAAAAAAAAGAATATGTAGTTACAGAAAGGCCTGTGAACAGTTTACGTGCACCTGTCCCTAGTTTTGAGTGTTCTAAATCCTGCCCACCACGTTTAACATGATGAAATTGGGGTTTTCAAATAGGCACAGTGAGGGGCGTCACTGCGCAGGCATGAAACTTTGGGCACTGTGTGGCTGATGCAAGACCAATGTCTCGCGCCTGCGCAGTGGAATTACTGCTTATTCAATTGGGTACAGGAGGCACACCTCTGCACAGGCACGAGACTTGTGAATTATGTGGATGACGTCCTATGTCATTCATTCCATACACTCAGGAGGGCTGGGTTGTCCATGGAGCGGGGCAGCGATGACACAATGTGCAGACTTCCATATGACCCTTAACAGAAATTAGCATACAGCACAGGACAAATTAAAAGTCGTTTTATAAGGTGTGCAGGGGATTTCTGGGATATAAAGGGGTTTTAGGAACCCCAATTTCATCATGTTAAAATGGTTAGCAGGTTAGAACCGCCAAAACTGGTGAAGGGTTCCCTTTAAACATAGAAGGAATGTATGGCACACATAAGCAGAAATTTTAAATCAAATAAAGCTCTTAGTTTTATAAATCAGTACGTACCTTTCTATGGCCGTAATGCAGTATAATACTCTTCAAATGTTCTCAAATAATTTGCCTCCACAGTATCCCTACATGCACAGTTTTGTGCCACGGTCAGCACCAGCAAAGTATGATGCCTCCACAGTGTATCCAAACAGTATGATGGCCCAACAGTTTTCCCTGCACAGTATGATATGTCCACTTTGCTTTATTAACACAATATGTAAACACAATGCCTTTAACAAAGTATGAGACGCCTACAGTGCTCCCAAATACGGAAAAAAGTTTCCACAAGGTGTGATGATACCACTATAAAAAATGGTAATGCTGATGCCACTTTCTCGATTAAAGGGAACCTGATCTCTAAAAATGACCTCCAGTCTATTAATACCTGTCCTGCACCCTGAGTATGCTAATCTAGCGATCCTTTTCTGTAAATAGTGTATTTGTGAGGTTTAGAAAGTGCTTTTATTACCTCTGGATCTGGGGCTTCGGAGATGTTGAGAAGTCGCACAGGGTGTTCCTAATATTCAATTTTTATTATTTTTTACACATTTGGATTACTCTAATTTGGGTTCGCAGTGTATATTAATATATACGAACTCAAAGGGCTGTCACAGATGTCACACAGGGGAGGATTTTTCCTATTCTGTGTGACATCAGCTCCTGCAGCGCCGGCATATTCCCCTGGAATTGCGCATTGTCTGCCCAGCGATGTGTAATTCCAGGGTAATAATGGGCCCTATGGAGATAAAGCTGCAGGCACATGGCATGGCCATATTTTTATACGCCTCGCTCTTTCTCCATAAAAGGCTGCGTATATTTACTCACTGTCTGCACGGCAAAGTGAATTTCACATTCACTTTGCCGGCAGACGCACACACACATTGCGCTTTTTTAAAAAAGCGCACAAAAAAGCGCACAAAAAAGCACAATGTGTGAATGTAGCTTTAAATTGAATTGGCAAAAAACTGGATCCTGAAATGAGCAGGTTTTTGCTGTCAAACCTGATCTTGCCTGATTTGAAAAAACCTAAAGTATGAAACCATTACCTGTTCCATCAATGATGGATCTCTGATCTTTACTGACTCAATCTCTACAAAGCAGTTATGATCTTGTAATGCCAGTACTGTAACTCAGATGCACAGGCTGAATGGTGGGGCATTTCAACCTCATGTTCAACTATATCTGCATCCTTAAGATGCAGATACCGTTGACCCCTTCACGACATGCATTGTACATGTACAGTGCTAGCTGAAAATGGGTGCATTAAGCTGGTATACAGGGAGAATCTGTCCTATACTCAGCAGGTAAAGGCTAACGACTGTTTATTACAGTCAGGAATTGCCTTTAACAAATGCAGGTGAAGCAGAGCTCCACCCACGATTCTTAACCTGTTAAATACTGCTGTGAATTTCTGGAAGTTGGATTTAACACATGTCGGCATGGGGGTGCACTCTTCTAAGCGCCCATTGGCACATCAGTGACATGATTGCAGGTTGCCACATTTAGAAAAGTCTGAGCTATCAAAATATAAAAATAATTAACCCAATTGGTTAACACTGTAAACAAAAAAATATAAAGAACGCCAAAATTATTATTTTTTTGGTTGCTGCAATGACACAAAGAATGCTGTAGTGAGCGGTTAAAACATCATATCTATTTCAATATGGTATCAATAAACATGTTTTCTGACCCTAAAAAAATAAGCAATCCCACGGCTCCATTGACTGTCAAATGAAAATGTTTTGTTGCCACTATTATTGGTATGCTATGATCACAGGAAACCAATATATTAATTGGCAGTGATGGTTTGCTGAACGTCCCTGATGCTTATTAGCCTATAAAAATTAGCAGCAAATCAGGAAAATCAGAGGAGTATTGAATGTAACAAAATGGTGGTCATCAACCAACAATAGGAAACCTACAAATATGATCACACACACATTTAACCATATATTGGATCCATCAAATTAGACTGGACATAGTTACTGGATGAATACATCCTATGGTATGATACGTGTATAGTATTATTAGATAATAGGGGTCACACATTTAACCCCTTAATATAATAATAATGACCAATGACAGCTATACCCATCATGGCTTTGAACTGTCACTGTGTGCAAACACTCTCTTTGGTCACAAAATGCAGAAAATATCATCCTAAATTTATTACTAACATAAAATCCAATATGTAATGAAAAAACTGTCTTGGAATCACTGGGACATGTTGAAGTGTTCCAGAGTTATAACCTCATAAAATGACACTAGTCAGAATTGCAAAATAAGGTTCGGTCCTTAAGGGGTTAAATAGCCCAACTTGCAGAAAAAGAAGATCTTGGATTAAATACATCCCATTGTAAAATAAGGTAGTTAGAAGTTTAGACTAGGTATAATTTAAATAGTAAAAAAGTACATCCCAGAATCTACTTGCAAAATCCTCTTGTGGCATCCATCATCCACTTCTGACGTCAGGATTCCTCCCGTCATGCACGCAGCAGCATATTTGTTGGCAAATATGTGCCCACTGGTGGTACTGCCACATTATGCAGTACCATCATTGTAAATGCACTCCCAGGACATCGGCACATCCATGACACATTTCCAGGAAATATGTATATGGCTTCAAAGCTTGATTTTTAATCTATGTGTAAGGATTCCAGGTTTTCCGTTAAACCTTTTATGTCTCTTTGTCCTCGCTAAAGATGGAGTATATGCGTCTTCATGATTTTGAACTTCCTGTCGGTTCTGCCTACTTAAATCCCGGTCCTGGATTCACTCCCCACCAGAGTATTTTGTGCTTTCTGGCTTCTGAGTCACTCCAGACTTGGCTTCCGGGCATCTTGCTGCTGCTTGTTAAGATCTGCTACTCTAACCTTCTGCTTCTTAGCTGCCTGCAATCATTAGTGCGTTTTCCAGATCTTGGCTGTTTGCTTCATCCTCCAAGACTTCCAGGAAGAACATCACAACTAGTATGCCTGAACTTCCACAGATTGTAATTACATTTACATTTCTGTTTAAGTTGCCAGTGTTCACAATCTGGGACTTTAGTCAGTACGGGCTAAACTGCTGAAATTGTGCAGGACTTTTTCAGCTCTAAAGTACACTGGTTAACTATTTGTTTGCTGCGCAGCTTTCTGCTGAGACTGTTTTTGGACTATCACCTTTATTGTGCTAGTTGCACTCTGCATATTATTTCTGGACTAAAATCTTCAGTTTGTTACTATTTTTTTTGGTGCATTACGTGTGAATACAGACTTTGATTCAAAACCTTGTCTCAGTCTTGTCTGGTTCCACACTATCAGATTCCAGGGTATCCACATAATTGTCACACTATGGCACAGCAGGTTGCAAGAAAACAGGTATTATTTTTTATTGTAGTAGGAACTACACAGCCATACTACAAATTTCAGTAGTAAAATCATACTGACAAGTTCCTTTTATACAAAAATGCAAGCAATAAAAAACCTACATTTGGAAAAGATACTGGAGGTCTATTAACAATTAAGTTCTCTTTAAATTAGTTATGAATTTAATCTGCAGTTTGCAAAGTTAGCCAGCTTTTGTTAAAATGAAATTACCTTCTGTTCAAGCTGTCTGTATTTAGAGAAACATAGAGAGTTCTTAGGCCGTGTCTAAATTATAATTTAGAGGTATAGATTATTTCTGTCATCTTGCAAGAGAAATACTACATGAGAAAGTGAAACAGACAAAAAAAGAGCAAATAAAAGTGGATAAGTTTTTGCTTGGAAAAATGATTGTGTAATCCAGCCATAGCCAGAGGAGATGAGCATGTAACAGGATGAGGTCTCTAGTGTATGATTACTAATAAATTCTCTCTATTGCTCACAGAAGAAAAGAGCCACATTTGTAAATTAAAAAGTCGATGCCTCTTTGATGAGAGGATTTACAGCTGCTGATGTCCTATATCAACTACAGTGGGCTTTGAAGACGTAGCAAATGAACCTAAAAAGCTTCCAGCCAAGGACATCAGAATGGAGTGATGCTAATTTCACTGTCTAAGAGAAGTTTTAGTACTTTTATAATAAGCTATGACTCAGTGTGATGGGAGAGCTGTTGTAGGAGAATAGCAGGATGATTATGTCACTAGCAACGAAGTGGATGACACCAGTAAGGGTACCTTTACACGTCGCAACATTGCATGCAATTTTCACTTGCAACTTACTGGTTGCAGTGAAATCATGGACACATTGTTCTATTTGTACATAGCAGCAAAATGGAACAATGTGTCCATGATTTCACTGCAACCAGTAAGTTGCAAGTGAAATCGCATGCAATGTTGCGACATGTAAAGGTACCCTAATGGATTCAGTTGCACTTGGCATAGCATGTTGCGGGGCTTGATCTGGATGACATGTAATGGGAAGATTTCTTAAAGAGAACCTGACAGGTCCCCCATGCCCTCCAGCCCATCAGTGTTTGTATAGTTATTAATAAATACCTGCCTACCAACTCTTAGTTTCACACCTGACCACATGTTTAAAAAAAGTATTTATAAACCTGGCTTTTATATATGCTAATTAGGCATAGTCGGTGATAGTTTCACCAGTCTAGTTGGCCCTTTTTAATGTTATCACACTCTATGAGTGTGATAAAATGATTTGCAAGAGCAGATGTCAATGACAGTGCTGCAAATTCTCCTGTAAGAGAGAGGCTTTCTTCATATCATTGTGCCTCAGAAGAAGGATTAACTCATCCTGGCTTCAGAGAGATGCCCTGCGCACAACCTGAAAGAGAAGAAAGCTCCTTTACTTCTATGTGCAAGGTTTGCAGAGAACAGGTGATGATGCCCAGCTCTTTCAAATAATGTTATCACTAGAGATGAGCAAACTTTTCCTGAACATTTTCACCAATTTCAAAATTGGCATGAACATTGCAGAATCGGATACAAAATCGGTAACCAGAATAGTTTGCTAAAAAGTTAGCGAACTTGACTTTGGTAACTTATCGGATGAACAAAAGCATTACTGCATTTGCAGTAATGATTTTCTTCTACCTTCTGACTGTGTAGAATAGTGGTCAGGACATGTTTGATAAGGGGAGGGGGTGGGAAGAGATCAGAGGAGGTTCAGACTCTATTTTTTTCCCCCAGAACTTTCTGGGTGGATATTCCAGGTCGGCAGCTAATCAGGATGCATAAAACATCCAAAGCTTGTAGACACAAGGACTTGCATCAATGACTGGCATGTGATATTGTCTGACTAAGTCACATGTCCGTCGGGATATAAGAAGGGGCCATTTGCCGTCATCGCCATTTTCAGAGTGTTACTGCTAGGGTCAGTGCTGCTGCGGTTCCATGCTGATGAGTGCTGCTCCGTCCTGCACCATCCATGTTACACTAAAAGATAGCTAGCTACTCGATCGCTTTTTAGACAGAACAGAAGGGCGAGAGGGTCCATCTGGACATATTCATTTTTTGCTTAGAACAAGTGTGATTGCTAAATCGGTGTGCATTACCAGTGATTGCCAAATCTTTGTATTTACTCTAAAAAATAATTTTTTTGGACTCAAACGATTGCTAAATATTTGATATTTGTGGTTCCCCTAAAAGGCTTTTTTGGTCTCAAACAACTGATTTCCAAATCCTTGTTTCCCCTAAAATGATTGTGTTTGGTCTCAAACAACTGATTGCCAAATATGTTTGGTTCCCAAAAAGGCTGTTTTTGCCCTCAAACAAGTGATTGCCAAACCCTTCTGTTTCCCTAAAAAGACTGTTTTTGGCCTCAACCAAGTGTTTGTCAAATCTTTCATTTTCCCCTAAAAAGGCCTTATTTGGCCTCAAACAAGTGATTGCCAAATATTTGTGTTTCCCCTAAAAAGTTTTTTATTGGCCTCCAAAAAACTAATTGCCAAATCTCTGTGTATTGTCAAATGACCTTTTATTGTGCCTCAAACAAGAGCTTTCCAAATCTATGTGCATTAAACATGATTGGGAAATCCCGAGGTTGTGGTTGAAAGAGGAAGGGGAATAGACGTGGAAGAGGGAATAGGCTTAGTGTTGGAGTGATACGTAGGGTAAGTGTTACTGCTAACGTTACTGACCAAACCCTGGTTTCACATATACCTAACCAAGTGATAACTTCTGTTACTGGACAGGTTACTCCAGTCTCTTTCTTTGGTAGCATCAAAGTGATACAGTTGCTGCTAAGTCCCGGTAAGAGCTTTTGCAACAGTTCATGGCAAGCACTGCACCAAGTGACTTCTTCTCCTCTTCCTCCACCTCAACATCACACTTCTCAGAGGTGGTGCCACAATTACCCAAGTTTTCCCCCTTGTTACAAGTCTCCAACCACACAACTGAAAGTGGAGAAACACAGATGGGTGATTGAGCAGAGATGTTCACACATTCTATTCTATGGGCATCATAATCTGCTCAAAAGATTCACAGACTCCAGATGAGGAAAGCATCTGCACCAATGTCCAAAATCTTTTGGAGTTGGATCCAGGGATGGACAAAGTAGGGTCCAAGCAGAATCCAGATCCTCATACCAGACGTTAATCTCCGGGCGTGGAGGTAATGATGACCTCAGTCTAGGGATTTCAGTCCCGACTAGAGGTGCACGGGACTTGTTACATGCAGATAATTTAGGATCTATGGACCCGATTGGCAAGCCATATCCCCAGGCCTAGGCACTTTGGTGCCAACCAAGGGGATCAGCACTTGGATTATAATTCTACAAGGACTTCTGCATCGAATGTTCAGATTCAGATGGGATAACAAAGACTGCATAAGTACGCAACCCAGGTTGGGACAATCTAGTCCCCTGGCTACAGAATTTGCTGTGCTATATTCTAATCCTTGGTGAGCCAACAAAAGGGTGAGACTCTGTTGCCTGTGACATGTTGTGTTTTGCTGGTTATGTGTTATATGCTGTTAACTGTTTGGGGATCCAATAAAGCCTTAATATTGTGGTTCCCTCACCTTGTGTTGTCTGAGTAGTGTTCCGCCCACGGGTAAGGAGCTCTGGCGTTCAGTTTGGGATGAGCCCTGGTCCATGCTGTCTTTCTAAAGGCAGCTGGGCCAGTGGACGAGAGCACCCACTGACCCCCGTGTCTTCACAATCACCATCTCCAATTTTTTGGCCATGGAAATGCTGCCTTTCCTCTGGTGGATACAGATGGTTTCCGAAAGCTGATGGCCATCATAGCCCCCAATCTCAGACAAACACCATTATTTCCATAAGAAAGCTGTGCATGCACTACACCAGCATCTCGCAGACAACATCACCCATCCTTGAGAAATTCTTCGTGCGACACACTGCATATCACCACTAACTCCTGGATGAGGAAACATGGCCAGGAGCATTACATTTTGCTGACTGGGCATTGGGTGATTTGTTGCTGTTGGCCCTTGTGGGGAAGGAGCTAATCTTCAAGTATTCAAATCCCAAAGACTTTTGGAACAAACCTCACTAAGTACCACTTCATCCACTGCTTCTGCCTCCTCCACCTCCTCTAGGACCTCCAGCTGCACCCTTCTCTTTTAATGTTCCAAAAGTCAGAATCCCTCCCCACCACCGTACTGGGCTGCCAGGGCTCACCGCCATCAGGCAGTGTTGAAATTAAAGAGCCTTAGAGATGTGAGTCATGCAGCTGAAGAGTTGTGGATAGCTATGCAGACCGAGTTTGAACAATGGCTGTCTCCACTAAACCTGGAGCCAGGGAAGGCTATGGGCAATAACAGGGCAAGCCTGGTGGCAGCCCTACACTGGGGCAATCTTAAAAAGTGCCTTGCATGGCTCACGTCTTCAACCTGGTTGTACAGCAATTCATATGCCAGTATCTTAGCCTGGATGAGCTGCTGCACTAGGCTGTGTGCTCACTTCTGCCATTCGCGCCATGCAGTTCATCAACTAGCATCACTACAGAGGTCCTTCAAACAGCTGGTTAACCGTTTCATATGCAATGTGCCAACACAGTGGAATTACACTCTGAACATGTTGCAGCAACTGTGGCAGCAGCACAGGCCCTGGCGCAGTATGTCATTACACATAGAGTGACTCAAAGCAAACTCAATGTGGGGCAAATAATGCTTGCAGAGTGGGCAGAGATCAAGGACCTGCATCCTCTGCACAGTTTTGAAATGGCTACTAAGATGGTTAGCGCTGACTATGTCGTCATTAGCATCATTATTCCAGTCATCTACATGCTGGAGCAAACTTTGAAAAGTCGGCGGGATAAGGTGGTGGTCCTAGAGGAAGAGGAGGAGGAAAAATAGGAGGATACGGAAAGGATACCAATATCTTCAAGATCCGGACCCTCTTCGCACAGTCAGACAAACGGTTAGTGAAGGTGCAGGAGCTGAGGAATAAATAGAGAAGGAGAAGGATGAAGAGGTGATGGGCACAGAACAGTCAGGAGATGAAAAAATTTTTCCCCTTTCTGTTATCTGGACTTGGCGGGAGATGATGGAAGGAAGGTCGATTTTTACCCCATTGACTCGCCCCAGCGGGGGCCGTGGGATATTCGGAGCTGGGCCCTCCCGATGTCAGTGGAGCTGTGGGATGTCACGTTGGCGTGACCCGGTCCGTGGTCCCCAGTGGGCGGTCAGTAAAAAGGAGAATAAGGTAAAAATGAAAAAATAGACAGAAAAAGGAAAAAAAAATAAAAACAGTTTGTCATGACACCACTTGTGGAAGGCGGCCAATAGGAGCTGCTGTTACTGTCTGGGACCTCTGGGGATGATGGAGTTGCAGCTCTGATAGTCTTGCTCCCCACGGGAGGAGCAGGTCCTCAGGGCATCCGGAGTGGAAAGGAATTGGGGTGATGGAGAGCCAACGGGACTGAGCTGGTTGTGGGGCAGGATCAAGACTACTCTTAGGGTACCTTCACACACCGCAATTTTTGGCAGCGATAGGAGGCAATCTAATGTGCACGTGCACGTTTTTCACAGTCGCCTCCGATAGCTGAAGGTGCTTTTACACGCCGCAATTTCGCCCTCAACCTAAGGCGACGCATCACCATAGAAGTCGCCACACCAACAGCGGGAAACATCCAGTAGACTCCCCTCACCGCTTCACATGCCGCAATCCCCAAAGGAATGTGGGCGTACATGTTCAGTGCGGCAAGAACTTAGGCGTGGCAGACTGGTGTAAACCACGCCCCAAGCACGCTGATTAGACAATGCAATAGTGTTATGATTGGTCAGCCTGCGCTGGAAGGCTGGCTAGTACATGATGCCATTGCCATTGTGTGGTGGTGAATGGACAGCTCTTCAAATATGGCGCCCTGTGATGTGACAGCCAATGGAATCACAGTAGCCACCACCAATCATCGCAGACGGGGCGCGGACTCCAGCACGCTGTGACACACCTACGGGAAATCAATAGGCGACGCAGATTCCATCACACGCCAAAAGCCGAGAATGTCGCCTTCATGATTGCCTTTGATTTTGGAGCAGTGCTCTGAAATCGGAACCAGGCGACAACTTTATCACCGCCAAATTCCCCAATTACACGCCGCAACTGCGAAGCAATTTGACGGCGATGGTGCCAGGGCGACATGTCGCCGGTCAGATTCCTTGCCGCAGTTGTGGCGTGTAAAGGTATCCGTAGGCAGGCTCCGGTTGCCTGCGTGGCACTTCAGTCTACCGCTACTCAGGTGAGAAATAAACAGTCTGACACAGTGCTGAGTTCAAACCCAGTTTACTGAGGTCTATTCCTCATGCAACACAGTTACAGCTCAAGTACAGTGGCGGTCCGGGTAGTCCTTAGCAACCAGGATGGCTTGTCCATTTCACCCCTTTTGTGTGCCTTCCCTCACGGACCTCTCTTCCTCAGCGCTGCCTGTTCTCCTCATTCCTGCACGTGCATCCACGCACAGAGCCCCAATCCATCATCCACTGGCCTTTGTAGGGTGACCGGCTGTGTCCCCCTGGCCCTAGTATGGCTGCCTTTCCTGGCGCATTTGCTGGGAGTTGGTCACAGCTCCTCAAGATCTCATGGCCACCCGGGTTCTGTGGTTGGAGCTTGGAGTCTCCTCGCCTCCTTTCAGGGATGGGCCACTGGTTCTCGCCTTGCCCCTCCGCTTTAGTTCAGATTCAGACGCACGAGAGGATCGCTCACTGCCCGTGCCCCTAGGGCTCCCTCTGCCTCCTCGTGGTCTCTGACCTTAAGACCTGAGACAAGTCACATCATTGCTCCTGTCCTCTGGGTCCTTTCTCTCTGTCCTTTCCTCAGCTGACCTCCTCTGACTGCCTACCACTTAGTGTGGTGTTTTCCCTCTGTCCCTTTCCTTTACCCTGACCACTTCCTGCTCCCTGTCCACCCACCACCTTTCTCCCCCGCTATCCCACAGCATCCTGAGCCATCTCACTACGTGAGTTCACCTGCTCTCCCTGGGACCAGGTGTGTTGGGTGTGTTTGTGGGTGACTGGACTTACCAAACTGAATGATAATAATGATTCCTCCACGATGTCAATCAGAGTAAGTGTGATTTATTTCAAGGCATTCCAGGGCATGCAAGCCCCTTCTTCAGGACAATCACAAATGTACCACATTTGTACATCTGTGATTTTCCTGAAGAAGGGACTTGCATGCCTTTAAACGCTATCAAATAAATCACCCTTTCTTTGATAGACATCATGGAGGAATTATTATTTTGTGAACGGGAACACAGTCTTAATCCCTCTTTCCTTTTGCTGATTCACCAAAAAATGCTTATAGACAGTCTTCGGACTGGTTCTCCCCAAGTACGCAGTAGGGGACACAGTACACATCACAGATTGACACTTCCAACCCAGGGAATTTCGATTCATCAGAAATTTCTTAAACCAGCCTGTCCACCACAGCACTGAGTACAAGTCTGACACTTAATGAACGACTGGAGAGGATGGTGCAAAAGTATCTAGAGCTCAATATTCATGCCATCATGGTGGATTTGGAACCTTTTGCATTTTTGGGGTTCAAAAATGGAGTAGTGGCCTGAGCTCACCAATCATTCCTTGGAGGTTTGGTCATGCCTGGCAACCAGCATTCTCTCATAACATTTCTTCAGCACTGCTGTTGGTGTGTTGGTGTCCTGACAGATAAGCACATCCGGCTGTCCCCTGAAAGTGTAGACCATCTAACTTTTATCAAGATGAACAAGTCATGGATCTCCAAGAACTTTTCCACCCCAGTTGCAGACTGGACAGACTGGGTGTTGTTGTGTTTTTCAGTGTACTGCATTGATCACGCCATTATACAATTTTTATTCTGGGTCTATTCATTGCACTTTCGTGGTATCTGGCTATGAATTTAGCAGGGTTTACTAATCAATATTTAACCTTCAAATGCTAGGCCAGTCCTTGCTCCAGACCCTGTACCATGCATGAAGGCTGTGCCATTATACAATCTTTATTCTGGGTTAATTGATGTCACTTTCATTGTATCTGGCCCTTAATTTTTTTAAATTTGGAGATTCCTCTTAGGGTTTTTTTGTCTGTTTCCTCTCTGACCACCATGCCTACACATGTCACTGACCCACCAGAATCAATCTTTCTGTAGTAGTCAGTGAAGCTTATTCTTGTACCAACTGAGTGTGGTAGAGAATAAAATTTATTGGACTTTTTGAATGCGGTTTAAAGGCCCTCTGTCCACTAGGCCTATTCATGTTACTGGCCCACCTGATTCCTTTTTCCAATAGTAGTTACTGAAGTTTATACTTGTGCCACCTGATTGTGGCAGAGCATAACATATATTGGAGCAGTTGTATGAGGTATAAAGGCCCCCAGCCCTTTATCCTTGTATTTAGCGTAAAAAAATGTAAAAAAAAATATGTGGGGTCCCCGTATTTTTGATCACCAGCTAGGGTACACCAGACAGCTGCAGGCTATAGACCATTTACCTTGGCTGGTAATCCAAAACAGAGGTCACCCCAAGCTATTTTTTCAAATTATTTTTAATTCCCCAATTTTGGATTACCAGCCAAGGTAAAGCCGACAGCTGGGGTCTGGTATTCTCAGAACGAGTAGGGCCATCTTTCATCTTTATATTACTGAGTTCCTGAGATCTTCAGATAGGGGAATGTCCTTGGAGCCCCAAAACCAAGCGAAATTCGATCACCACTTTGTAATTGAATGACTGATTGAATGAATGCCAGTTCTAAGGCAGACTAAAAATCCTATGCTGCAACTCTGTATCACCAGACCTCCTTTCAGTTTAAACAATTAAGTAGTCCAGGCTTGGGCTCCTCCATGTAAACACAAGTTTCTTACATTTCACCTATTCCCCCCAGAAGATGATAGCCACAACTAAAGAATGTCACACATTAACTGACCAATGAATCCACTTCCTTCTATACAGAAAATATACCGTATAAAGATTGTAATTACAATCAAGACAGAGAACCCTTATTCCATTATGCGATCAAATAATCAGAACTACCCCCATGAACTGAAGAGAAGCATTTAGTGTATGCAAGTAATGGTATATATATGTGGCATGCAAGCTTGTCAAATGATCACTTTGGTGGCACATAGATTGTACACAAGTATTTGTGTGTAATGTCAACATGTACAAAACTACCATTAGAGAAAAGGTTGCACCTGTCTAAAGATATTTTATAGAGTGAAAATGTACAATATGATCACAGCTCTAATGCTTCTCCTTTAAAAATAAAAGACTAACACGGACAATTGGGAAATGATCAGGGGAGAAAACTTTTTCTCCCTAGCAAACAAATGCGGTGTCTAATTGCCAATCAAAATCTAGTTGTGCATCAGCTTCTCATTAATCAAAATATTAATTCAGAGAAAATTGATAAAATCGTTGATGCAGTGCTTGATTTAGAGAAGAATCATGTGCTTCAGCCGCACAAGAATAAAAATTCTTATAAAACCTCAATTACTGAAGAAGAAAAAAACGTGTATATGATGTGTTAGAAGAGATATATCTAATTAAAATGGGAGAAAAAGTCCAAAAGAATTTCTGCTTTACTGCAAGTAAACATTTAACTAATTAACACCTACAAATAAGTTGTTTTGTAGCATACTTCACCAACCCCACTCAAGGTGTTTTTCCCTGTCAGAATGTGCAGGATCTATGACTTGTGCATGTTGTAAAAGCTAAAAGTACAAAAGCAAAGGGTGTGCAGTACATTTCGATCTCATAATTGTAGATGGGTTTGAGCAAACACGTTTTGGTTTAAAATGAGAGATAAAAGGAACCCCATGACTTCCAACATGGCTGATCTAGCTTTCCTGATGCCTAAGGTGAAAGTTGAAATGCTGCCCAGATGATACAGCCAGTGCCTCATACTTTTATAGCATGTATCAGCTGACAGGTTCATTTTAATGTTATATTTCAAGCAGGTGCTAACTACAACAGGTGCAAGGGTTGCGATCGCACCCGGGCCCTGCAGCCTCGGGGGGCCCTAAAAGTCCCTTTGGCCCATAGAAAAAGATTATTACTATTAAAGATTTGTCATAATTGGGGGCCCCGTTGGAGCTTTCGCATCGGGGCCCCAGGGCCTGAAGTTACGCCACTGATTTCAAGACTGACTTTTTCCCACTTTTTGGCCACTAATTTGTTATGCCACACTGAACGATTATCAAATGTAATAATTAACAGAAATACATACATTTGGAAACTCACCTGACAAATATGAACCCTGAATTGTGTCACCGAAAGTAATGGTGTCTTCTTTCTAATTTGATGTCTGAAGAAATATGTATAGTGTGACATTCATAGTACTGAGTCCCTACTTAGAATCCTCTCAAATGGTAATGTATAAAATAAAGAATAACATAACACACAAGCTGATTAAGGTCAATGGTACAAACAGTGGCTGACCCACATTGTCTATGCCTATGGTATGCATCTTCCAATATAAAATTTTAAATGGGAAAACAAAAAAATAATGCTATTAGGCTTAACGGAAACCATTTCTGTTACTGGTATTGGAAAGATGTTGGGATAAAAATGAGATACTCATCAAATTCTGCCGTACAGCTGACATTGCTGTAAGGGGCCCAGGCGCACATGGTTCCCACAAAGTTCCATGACTTCTTACTCATCCATTACCCATTAAATTGCGTGATGATCTATGTCACATGCTATCACAGTAAGGTTTTGCCAAATGTTTTTGTGTCACTCTCCTCTATTTGTGCTTCAATGTCTTCTGTCCTGATTGTTCTCCTAGAGGTCAACTAATCTGATGCTTCTGGTATCTAAGCAGATATTCTGAGGCCATCTTTTGGTCATCTGCAGTGGAAAGAATTTGTCCAAAGTCCAGTTTTATGGATTTGACCCAGCTGTGATGAAAGAAGCTGCCCAGAACATGGCTCACCTACACCATTTAGGCAGGGGTCAGACTGCCATATAACACTGATGACAATCGCATTGCAATGCACAGAGTGGCTGGCAGACACCCTGACGTGAGCATGGCAGCTTCATGAATTACTGTGCAGCTGTCATGCTCGGGTCAAGGGAGCCTCTGGGCCAGTTCATGCATTATAATGCAATCGTCGTCCGTGCTCTATGTCAGTCTAACCTTAGGCTGAGACTCCACCAGTATATGTCATCCGGTGCATGAGCATTAGATGCAATATGCTAATTACCCTCGGCTACTGCGTGAGCTGCGTGTCATTATGCTGTGATCCAATCCTGTGATTGAATCACAGTTGCGGAGGAGAAGTAGAGATTAATCTCCCCATCTCCTGCATTGCCGGCTTGGCGCATATCATAAGGCAGTTGTCAGACATCCGACTGCATTGCGATGTTTCACACACACCCATACACTTGGTGTGTGTGATCTGTGACTCGCTGCCATACACAGCATTCTGTGATTTTTTGCTTGCCACGATTTTGGCTGAGGAACAAATAGCAGATGGACACGCCGGATTGATTTACAACAGTCCAAGTGCAATACAATGTTTTATGGGACTGTACTTAAAACACAAGTGGAACTTAGGACTAAAAGATATCATTGTTTCCATGATTATTAGGTTTGTGTATAGCATTCCAGCTAATGTTCTGTCGACTTCGACTCTTTATTATTTGTTTTATTCAAATTTAATGACTATATAAGTGGATAATAAGGTTATTGTTGATATGTATATTTATTTATTCAGGATTTTTATATATATATATATATATATATATATATATATACTGTATATATTACTGTTAATGTGACTATTTCAAAAAAAGATGTCTTATTTTATCCAAAGCTTAGTTGAAACATGCTCTTATTATTATTATTTATGTTGATTATGTTGTATTCAGGGGGTTTTGATATCATATACCAATCTGGTACCAGATGTAAGGCATGTACAGAGGTGAGCCAGAGCACCTTTAGGCTATGTTCACAGGTTGCCTTTTTTGCTGTCTTTCTTTTCTGCAGTAAAACTTGCTCTCTTGGTAGTAAAAAGGTACTTCAAAAAGGAGATTTTGCTGTGTTTTTTTCTGCATGGTTGTTGTGTTTTAGCTGAATTTTTGGTTGTCATTTGTCTATAGTACATGTTTAAATGAAGTTAGTTTCATTCACCACAAAAGCAGAAAAAATGCAGCAAAAAAAGTAGTTGCGTTTTTGCACTCTCATTGCTTTCAATGGTAAAAAAAGCTGAAAGAATTTACTTCTTTCAAAAATGCAGCGGTTTTCCATTTAAGTCAGGAAAAATAAGCTATTGTGTGCATGAGAATTCAGAAATCTCATAGCTTTGCTGGTACTGTAAAAAGCAGCTTTTAATTTGCCTAAAACTCATGAAAAGATTATGCAAAGAAAATGCAGCAAAAACGGAACGTGAATAGAGCCATATAGAGGCTTTCAATAATTCTCAGTACAGAAATGAAACTCCTGCCCTTTGGGCCAAAAAACGAATAATAAATAGAAGCTTTTCCAGGCAATTCTTGATTAAAATATTTAAAACATTTTAATTCCATATCGTAAAAATTGGAACTTACAAAAACTTCAACCTTTTCCCTTTCTGGGGTACACAAATATACAATATGGATAAAAGTATTGGCACACCTACACATTACACCTACAAGAGATTTTGTGAAAACCTATTCTATATCCATAAGCATTACTAGAGTGTTAGGTTAGTTCCTACTTGGCAACTATAACATCTTGTACTCCCAGGGGCTAGCTGGCAAATGTCAGCCTGGGAGGCAAGCACACAGCAGTGGGACATGAGCAGTGAGCCTCAGGGGCAGAGCAGCCTCCTAGACCAACATGACAGATGGCCCCAAAACTGCTGCTCAACCACTGGCCTGGGGGGCATCTGACCCCCTGCCCTCTGGGCCAGCCAGGCCGTGTGTACTCCTATGTAAAGAGTTTTTAGAAAATTTTGGAACGTGCCTGTGGGAAGTTTTGATTATACACTCAGAAGAGCATTTGTGAGATCAGATTCTGATGCTGGACGAGAGGCCCTGTATTGAAATCTTCGTTCTAGTTCAATCTAAAGGTCTTGGATGAGGGTTTAGGTCAGGGTTCTGTGTGAACAATAAAGTTCCACACCAAACTCACCCAACCACAGTAGCATATAAAATTTTGGGTACCCCTCGTCAAAATTACTGCTATTGTGAACAGTTAAGCAAGTTGAAGATGGAGTGATCTCTAAAAGGCATAAAGTTAAAGTTGACACATTTCCTTTGTATTTAGGCCAAAAAATATTTTTATCTTTTACATTTTAAAAATTACAAATAGTAAAATGAGCCAATGCAAAACTTTGTGCACCCTTTCTGTGCACTCAGAAACGTTGACCAATGTCTAAGACCTTAATTAGCCTGTTAGGATTATTACTTGTTCACTATCATTATTAGGAAAGGACAGATGATGTAAAATTTACAGCTTTATAAAAACTCAGCCCCCTTTCACCTTGAGCAAAGAAAAAATAACAGCCATGGGTTATTCTAATCAGCTGCATAGCACTCTGAAAATCAAAATGGTGTATGTTCGAATAGCTATAGAAGGCTATAAGAAGATAGCAATGCATTTTAAATTTGTCCTTATCTCAGTGTCAAATGTAATTAAGAAATGGCAGTTAACAGGAACAGTGGAGGTCAAGATAAGGTCTGGAAGATCAAGTCAAATTTCTGTGATATCTGCTCATAGGATGGCTAGAGAGAATCAGAACCCACTTAGCAAATCTTTCAAAAGATTTAGCAGACTCTGGAGTTGTGGTACATTGTTGTACTCTTCAGAGACACCTGCGCAAATATGGCCTACCTTTCTTGAGTCCTCACCATAAAATTCAGAGCCAGAAGTATACAAAAGAACATCTAAATAAGCCCGATGCATTTTCGAAACAAGTGCTATGTGTGTTGTGTGGAGAAAAAAGGGCACAGAATTTCAAGAAAAGAACATCTCACCAACTATTAATCATGGGAGTGTATCAATCATGGTTTGGGGTTGTGTTGCAGTCAATAGCACAAGAAACATTTAATGGGTAGAGGGAAGAATGGATTCAATGACATTTCAACAAATTCTGGATGAAAAACATAACCTCATCTGTAAAAAAGCTGAAGTTAAAGAGAAGATAGCTTCTTCAAATGGATAATGATCCTAAACACATCAAAACAGCCCCTGATCCAAAGATCATTGTAAATCTGTGGACTAAAAAGAGCAGTGCACACAATATGATATAGTAATCTCACAGAACTGGAAGACTTTTCCAAGGAAGAATTGATGAAAATCCTTCAAACAAAAATAGAAAGACTGTTAGCTGGCTACCAAAAGAGTTTACAACATGTACTAACCATGCAGGATGTCTAAACCTTTGCTTCAGCCCATTTTACTTTTTGAAATTTTTAAAATGTAAAAGATAAAATGTTTTTTTTCCCTAAAATACAAAGAAAATATGTAATCTTTAACTTTATGCTTACCAAAGATCACTTCATCTTCAACTTGCTTAACTGTTCACAATAACAGTAATTTTGACCAGGGGTGCCCAAAATTTTACATGCCACTCTATGGCCTTATGGATCTTGTATAATGCAATGGGGGCATAGTCATGATAAAACAGAGGAGGGCATTTTCTTTAACTATTCCTAAAAAAGTTGGAAATATAATTGTCCAAAATGTCTTAGTGTGATTAAAATTTTACAATTTCCATTCACTGGAACTAAAGGACTTGGGATGACCCCATGAGTATATCCCCCTTGTACAGGGTGGGTCATCTATTTGGATACATCTAAATAAAATGGAATGGTTGGTGATATCAACTTCCTGTTTGTGGCACATTAGTATGCGGGAGGGGAAAATGTTTCCACATGGGTGGTGACCGTGGCGGCTATTTTGAAGTTGGCCATTTTGGATCCAACTTTATATTTTTCAATGAGTAAAGGGTAATGAGCATTTTATAAGAAAAACAATGGTGTGCTTGGTTTTAACGTAACTTTATTCTTTCATGAGTTATTTCAAGTTGATATCACCATTCACTCCCATTTTATTTAGGTGTATCCACATAAATGGCCCACCCAGGCAATTGGGCTATTTATATGGATACACCTAAATAAAATGGGAATGAATGGTGATATCAACTTGAAATAACTCATGAAAGAATAAAGTTACGTTAAAACCAAGCACACCATATGTAATTCTCAACAAGTTTCTTGTGTCACATGCTGCTCTTCCCATTGAAAAAAATAAAGTTGGATCCAAAATGGTGGACTTCAAAATGGCTACCATGGTCACCACCCATCTGGAAAAGTTTTCCCTGCCCATATACTAATGTGCCACAAACAGGAAGTTGATATCACCAACCATTCCCATTTTATTTAGATATATCCTTATTGATGGCCCATCCTGTATTATCCCTCCTCCAACAAACTTTACAGTTGGCATAATGAAGTCAGGAAGCTAATTTTCTCCTGTCATTCATGAAACCTAGACTCTTCCTTCAGATTACCTGATAGAAAAGCATTTTTTGTCACTCGACAGAACATGTTTCTACTGCTCTAATCTAGTGGTGATGTGTTTTTCACCACAGAGTGCATCATTTGCAATGTGTGGGTAGAGAGGTTACGGTCACCCATTGGCCTAGATGTTGTCACGCTTGGGAGGTAAGGGAATCAGGTAACAGGTAGGTGAATTGGGCAAAAGGGGGTCAGGAGAGCCTAATCTGACCCTGATGCTGGGGTCTCTGGCTCGCCCTGATCTCGAAGGTACCTCTGATGGTGAGGAGTTCCGAGCCGCCACCCTGTACCCTAAAAATCCTGATTAGCCCCAGGCTGAGGGCCCCTACCTCCACCCACGGGTCAGGAATCACAGCTTCTCCCAAGGAAAGACTTTAGCCCAGCAGCTAAGCATCAGCACGGCACAGCACCAAGACCTAGAGCACATAGCTATCAGCAGCACCTGAAAGAGGAGAGGGAAGGCTATTTAAAGCCAGGAGGAGGGGATTCCAGGTGAGTCACACACTAACTCCTGAACCAGCAATTGAAAATAATAGTGACTGCAGTTCTGGAGCACACCACAGGAGGCAAGGACCTTCACAACCATCCACCATGCAGCTCTTAAAGACAAACCACATATACAGCAGCATCCAACAAAGTCAGCGCCATCTAAGCGTGTGACAGATGTTTGATGGTGCCCAATGGCTCTTTTAACATATAGGATCACATCAAAGCCACAGATGTCACATAATGCTTGGCGGCCCTGGTACAGATTTTACATCAAAGTCCAGAAGATTCAAGTTACACGTCTGCCAGAATGACTCAAACAGATTGCTTTTGGCAAATGGATGGACTGCTGATGCAGTACCCTTTGTGATGTACCAACTAGTCGAGAGAGACAAGTATGTATCGCACAGACAGAGAGGTCTGATGCCATCTAAATTCATGACACTTTTCTGTGATTTGCTGTTTTAGAATCCTGTTTATTTGTTTATGGCTGGATTAAGGAATGGTCAGATGTGTGGGAGGGTTTGGCTATCCACATACCACCTCCTCCTTCAGGGTGTGTTCAGGCTAATATCATGTGACCACACCCTGGTAACATGTCTCTGATGTCAGCCAGCTTCTGTGATATGAGCCAGATCTTGCAATTGAGCTGACTACAGCTCCAAAACTCTGCGGGTACCTTCACACGCGGCAATATTGCTAGGCAATTTCACTGGCAATTTGCTGGTTCCAGTGAAATCATGGACACATTGTTCCATTTGTACACAGCAACAAAATAGAACAATGTGTCCATTATTTCACTGCAACCAGCAAATTGCAAGTGAAATTGCCTAGCAGTCTTAGGCTACCTTTACACGCAGCAATATTATCAGGAGACAGTGGGGCAAGCTAATGCCCAGAAAGGTAACCTCCAGAGCAAGGAGCTGTTTCTAATGGACCTCAGTAATACCAGAGGTGGGCATACAAACCCAGAGCAGGAATTAAACTGCATATCTTTTCTTTGATCATGCCAGAAGTAGGGATATGGTACCTCTGTTTCTTTAGAGCGGTTTTTGAAGCATAATAAACCGATATTGGACTGTTGATAGAACTCCGGTACTGTGTATATTGTTTTGTGTTGCCAAGCATGTGTACTCCTACTAGGTCCAGCAAGCGTAACCTCACACCTTTAATAATAAGGGTTGATCTGCAGTATGAAGGCAGTTCTTTACGTAAATGTAGTATTTATGAATGGAGTGTAGGGAGAAGGAGAGAAAAGATTCCTTAATGGCTGTATATGGTTGTGCTGGGCAAAAAAAGGTTTGCTGAATTTAAGGGAGATATACAGGCTGGCTGTATGGCATGTGAAGAATTCTAGATTGGATAAGGAAGCAAAATGGAGGATTTATAGATGGCAAAGTTATAAAATGAGGAGCAGAGCTGGAACATGTCGGCTTTATTACACCTGAAAAATCAATACATTTATAATTGAAAAAAATGATTTCAGATAAATTGACCTTTTCTGCCAGTATTAATCACACTTTACAACCAGTGACTGTGACAAACATATGTATGCTTCTAACCCTATCAACCACAGTATATTGTGATGAGATGCTCAATGTTTTGATATATACGTACAATGCTTTACGCATTGTATATGCGTATTAAATACATGCCTATACCGAGAGAGTGAGATCCGATAAGCATACTTATCATGTCGCAATGCCTCGGTGAGAGGGATTTCTACTCATTTGCAATGTATTACCAAAATAGAAAGCCACTAAGATATGGAAAGCTGGAGCCTAGCAAAGACAGGAAAAAGAAAATAAAGGAAAAACTAACCTGCAGCCACCTTGAAACAAAGTGACCGACATTTCTATTAGTATGGAAATAGAGAGAAAAAATGTTTGTAGAGCGGATTCCTACAGCTTTGAATAAAAATAAACATTGTGGGGATTTTGTGTGCAGGAGAAAAGTGTTTGGAAATTGCAGAAAGTACAAATAGTTCTTTTTACTAATATACATATAATCAGTGATTCAAGGATTTTGCTGTGGTTATGTTCTGTATTTTGATCATTTCTGAGCTTTTTTCTCACAAGCTGAAATTTGCTGTTTTGAAAAAATGTATTTTTAATACACAATATCTTAGAGATAGCTAAAGTATACACATATAAAATATTTATATATTGATAAACTGAGGGGTATAAAACTCACATAACGCCCAGCTGTTTTGACCCTAATGATCAGGCCATTTTTTCCAATCTGACCAGTGTCCCTTTATGCGGTAATAACTTTGGAATGCTTCAATGGATCCCAGTGTAGCTAAAATTATTTTTTTATGACATATTGGACTTCATGTTAGTGGTAAATTTTGGATGATGACTTTGCGTTTATTTGTTAAGAAACAGAAATTTGGCAAAAATTTACAAAATTTTCTAATTTACACACTTTTAATTTTTATACTCTTAAACCAGAGAGTTCTGTCACACAAAATAGTTAATAAATAACATTTCCCACATGTCTACTTTACATCAGCACAATTTTGGAAACTTTTTTTTGTTAGGAAGTTATAAGGGTTCAAAGTTCATCAGCAATTTCTCATTTTTCCAAAAAATTTGCAAAACAATTTTTTTAGTGACCACATCACATTTGAAGTCCCTTCGAGGGGTGTACATGACAGAAAACACCCAATAATGACACCATCCCAAAAACTGCACCCCTCAAGCTACTCAAAACCATATTGAACCATATTCAAGAAGATTATTAACCAATTCAGATGCTTCACTGGAACTAAAGCAATGTGGAAGGAAAAAAATTACCTGGAATCATTAGTTGACACCATGTTGCATTTGGAGAGCATCTGATGTGCCTAAACAGGAGAAACCTCCCACAAATGACCCCATTTTGGAAACTAAACCCCTCAAGGAATTATTTTCGATGTGAGTAGGGATGAGCGAGTATGCTCGGCGCTACTCGTTACTCGCACGAGTATCCTGGTACTCAGGATGCCCGGCGAACACCGAGTACCGCCGAGATGATCGGACTCCTCGCTAATAATTAGCAATCTGACACAAATACACTGCTCCCTTCAGTGCACACAGTCAGCTGGCACCTCACAGAGAGCAGATTGATTGTTAGGATCCCTCTGGGGGCCACAGCAAGGTGTTGTATGCTGCGGTGATTTGAAAAACCCCACCCTCCCGACCTTTTGCAGAAATACTCGTTTTATAACCGGAAGTCTGTGGGTGGAGCCTGTCACTAATTGACTTACATTGGGCTCGGTGCTCTGGCCGAGTACATGAGTATCTTGGGATGCTCGGGCAGAGCTTCGAGCACCCAAGCATTTTAGTGCTCGCTCATCTCTAGTGGTGAGCATTTCACCCTCAGGTGCTTCCAAGCATTTTAGTGCTCGCTCATCTCTAGTGGTGAGCATTTCACCCTCAGGTGCTTCATGAATTGAGCCATGAAAATGAAAAAGTACTTAGTCTTCCACAAAAATGTTTTTTATCCTCAATTTTTTAATTTTAACAAAGGCAAGAGGATAAAAATGGATCCTAAAATGTGATGGGCAATTTGTACTGAGTACTCTGATACCACATATGTGGTGGAAAACCCCAGTTTGGGCGCATGGCAGGACTTTGAAAAGGAGGGAGTGACATTTTGGAGCTCAGATTTTGATGTAATGGTCTATGGATGTCATGTCACGTTTGGAGAGCCCTTGTATGCCAAAACAGTGGAAAACCCCCCAAATGTGACCTATTTTGGACACTAGACCCCTCAAGAAATTTATTTGAATGTGTGGTGAGCCCCTTGAATTCCCAGGTGCTTCACTGATTTTTATAACGTTGGGCTGTGAAAATGAAGATATTTAGCCTAAAAGAACATTTTTAATATAAGAACAAGAGTTGAAAATTGATTTGAAAAGGTTTTTTTTTATTGTAACAAAGTGAAAGATAAAAGGCACTGTTTAACACAAACAAGTTAAGTGGACTACATAGGAATAACAATGGTAGAGGGAGGGCCCCACTAATACTATATTAATAGAAACAAAAGGGATCGCTAGACCAAATAGTATATGTAAAGACAAAGAAAGGAAAGTCTATAGAGTGATACAACCTTTTAGGCAATTTCAGTCATTTTAACAAATTTTATGTAAGTAACAAATAGCAAACAACATAGAAGTCACACAGTTTAAAAATAATTAAAATAGCCTACAATTAAAACGGACTACATAGGAATGCATGGGGAGTACAGACAAATTTGGGGCACACATATAAGGTGGGGGTTATAACACAAATAAGGCTCTGAGATTGAGGAAACACACAGAAAGTACAACACAGTAACAGTTATAGTAGTTGTAAGTGCAACAGAATACAATGGATCATACTATATTGCACACTCTCCCCTACATACTGTAACAATAAAAGCTAAGGTTATACTGACATTTGCATCCTAAATACAACAGAAATAACACCTCCTGATTACAACATTCCCACCTAGAGGCCCACAGCATCACACATTGCACATACCCATAGCAGACTACTTAGCGGTCCAGCTTTACGAGGAAAACCCCAGAGGATTAAGCCCCTACAGCTGTTTCCCAGACGCAGAGGTCCGCTTCATCAGGGGAAAACAGTGGCAAATAAACAGCCTCCCTAAAGTGGCGTCAGGGAAACAGCTGTATGAGCTTAATCCTCTGGGGGTTCTCCTCATAAAACTGGACTGCTTAGTAGTCTGCTATAGGTATGTGCAATGTCTGATGCTGTGGGTGTGGAGACACACGAGGGTCAGTGGGTGCTCTCGTCCACTGGCCCAGCCGCCTTTAGCAAGACAGCCTGGACCAGGGCTCATCCCAAAACTGGACGCCCGTGCTCCTTACCTGTGGGCGAAACACTACTCAGACGACACGGGGTGAGGGAACCACAATATTAAGGCTTTATTGGGTCCCCAAACAGTTAACAGCATATAACACATAACCAGCAAAACACAAAATGTAACAGGCAACAGAGTCTCACCCTACCGCTGGCTCACCAGGGTTTAGAATCTTCGTGCCTCAGATCTTCCAGGGAGATTTACTCCAAACCAGTGGCACCCTGCTTTTGGCAGGCACCCATCGAGAAAGAAATAATGCCAGACATAGGAAGCTGAGTCAGCACGGCAAAATCTGTAGGCAGGTGACTGGATTGTCCCAACCTGCGTGGCTTTCTTATGCAGTCTTTGTTATCCCAGCCGAATCCGATCATTCGATGCTGAAGTCCTTGTAGTCTTATAGTCCAGGTTCTGATCCCCTCGGTCAGCACCGTAATGGCTAGGCCTGGGGTTTTTGGCCAGTTAATCAGGTGCGTAGATCCTAGATTAGCTGCCTGTATCAAGTCCAGTGCACCTGTAGCCGGGACCGAAATCCCTAGACTGAGGTCACTAGACAGAATCTCAAATCACTCTGGTTAATCAACTGGTCTCCTTATGTAGCCTCAGCCCTCATTGCAGGATATTGGGGACTTCACAATTGGTGGAATATATCTGTCTTCTCATTGGCTGGATCTCAAGCCTAAAACATTTCTAGTAGTATTGCAGTCCTATCAAGGGTGAGCCACATACTGATTGACATAGTACCTAGCAGGATACATTTAGTCTGCAATCCATGACATTAAACAATGGTGGCTGAGGCCATTGACTTAAAGTCAACAATCCACATAGTAATACAATGGCTTTCTAACAGGATTAAGTTCCTCTGACCTTCTATGACAAACAAGTGAGAAAATTACATTACACATATTAAACACTAACAGTCATCTACAAGACTTGTAGGAACAATGAGTACGCCATCACAAGGTAGATAATTACATTACCCACTTAAAATACTAGCAGGCTCCTAGAAATCTTGTGTAACCCATGAGAGGCATAGTACAAGTTTGCAAACCAAAATACAATATTGTCTGGATAAATAAGAAATCTTAATAGGTTATACATTAAAGGGAACCTGTCACCTGGATCTAAGCCCCTACACTATCACTACCTGTCCCTGCACCTTCCTAGCTGCTCCCTATCTACCCCTCTCTGAGCTAAATCCGCCCTATAAAACGCAGAAAAATAACTTATAACTTACAGAAGTCCCTGAGGCTGGGGACTGAGAAGGTGGCGCCAGGCTCCATTCAGCCCCTCCTCCATGCAGCAGCACACGCCCCACTGGGCGGCGTTATTCTTTCTTCATCGCCGCCTCCTCCATTTGGAATCTCCTGCCTGCTTTACACCTATCATGTTGTGGTGATGCGACCTCGATGTGTCCCCTGACTGAGACACAGCATATGGGAGATTGTATCTTCTGCTCGGTAGCAGCACACACAGGGTGAGCTGCTACTGGAGCTAAGTGCTGATTGAAATCACTGAACCCCAGGCGTGCGGGTGAATAGGAGATGATATGTGCTACCCTGGGCTGTGGGGAGGGGGTGGAGTGTGTCAGGACAGCAGCAGGAGCTGCTGGGATTGTATGAGGTTCTACTCGGCTGTGCCCCGGTGTAACAGGCCAGACTAACCCCCCCGACCAGAATATACTCGGGGTTAACGTGGCCTAGGCCAGATTATACCCCTCCGTATACCACAGCAGCTGTAGATCAGGGCTCCAAGCAACACATGGGGGCCCGAGGCAGCACAAAGTGGCCCCAGGCAGCAGAAAGTGGCCCTACGCAACATACAGGGGCCCAGGCAGTGCTAGGGCCCCAGGCAGTGCTAGGGGCCCCAGGCAGTGCACAGGGCCCCAGGCAGCACAAAGTGGCCCCAAGCAGCACACAGGGGCCCCAGGCAGTACTAGGGGCCACAAGCTACACACAGGATCCCAGGCTACACACAGGGGCCCCATGCAGCATACAAGGACCCCAGGCAGTGCACGGGGCCCCAGGGAGTGCACGGGCCCAGCAGGCACGGGCCCCAGGCAGTGCACGGGGCCCCAGGCAGTGCACGGGGCCCAGCAGTGCACGGCCAGGCAGCACAAAGTGGCCCCAGGCAGTACTAGGGGCCACAAGCTACACACAGGATCCCAGGCTACACACAGGGGCCCCATGCAGCATACAAGGACCCCAGGCAGTGCACGGGGCCCCAGGGAGTGCACGGGGCCCCAGGCAGTGCACGGGGCCCCAGGCAGTGCACGGGGCCCCAGGCAGTGCACAGGCCCCAGGCAGCACAAAGTGGCCCCAGGCAGTACTAGGGGCCACAAGCTACACACAGGATCCCAGGCTACACACAGGGGCCCCATGCAGCATACAAGGACCCCAGGCAGTGCACGGGGCCCCAGGGAGTGCACGGGGCCCCAGGCAGTGCACGGGGCCCCAGGCAGTGCACGGGGCCCCAGGCAGTGCACAGGCCCCAGGCAGCACAAAGTGGCCCCAGGCAACATACAGGGGCCCCAGGCAGTACCAGGGGCCCCAGGCAGCACAAAGTGACCACAGGCAATATACAGGGGCCCCAGGCAGTGGGCCACCTGGGGCCACTTTGTGCTGCCTGGGGCCGCTGTGTGCTGCCTCTGGCCCCCATGCGCTGCCTGGGACCCCTTTATACTGCCTGGGGCCCTTGTATGCTGCATGGGGCCCCTGTATGTAGCCTGGGACCCTGTGTGTAGCCTGGGGCCCCTGTATGTTGCCTGAGGCCCCTGTATGTTGCCTGGGGCCACTTTGTGCTGCCTGGGGCCACTTTGTGCTGCCTGGGGCCCCGTGCACTGCCTGGGGCCCGTGCACTCCCTGGGGCCCCGTGCACTCCCTGGGGCCCCGTGCACTGCCTGGGGCCCCGTGCACTGCCTGGGGTCCTTGTATGCTGCATGGGGCCCCTGTGTGTAGCCTGGGATCCTGTGTGTAGCTTGTGGCCCCTAGTACTGCCTGGGGCCCCTGTGTGCTGCTTGGGGCCACTTTGTGCTGCCTGGGGCCCTGTGCACTGCCTGGGGCCCCTAGCACTGCCTGGGGCCCTAGCACTGCCTGGGGCCCCTGTATGTTGCGTAGGGCCACTTTCTGCTGCCTGGGGCCACTTTGTGCTGCCTCGGGCCCCCATGTGTTGCTTGGATCCCTGATCTACAGCTGCTGTGGTATACGGAGGGGTATAATCTGGCCTAGGCCACTTTAACCCCGAGTATATTCTGGTCGGGGGGGTTAGTCTGGCCTGTTACACCGGGGCACAGCCGAGTAGAACCTCATACAATCCCAGCAGCTCCTGCTGCTGTCCTGACACACTCCACCCCCTCCCCACAGCCCAGGGCAGCACATATCATCTCCTATTCACCCGCACACCTGGGGTTCAGTGATTTCAATCAGCACTTAGCTCCAGTAGCAGCTCACCCTGTGTGTGCTGCTACTGAGCAGAAGATACAATCTCCCATATGCTGTGTCTCAGTCAGGGGACACATCGAGGTCACATCACCACAACATGATAGGTGTAAAGCAGGCAGGAGATTCCAAATGGAGGAGGCGGCGATGAAGAAAGAATAACGCCGCCCAGTGGGGCGTGTGCTGCTGCATGGAGGAGGGGCTGAATGGAGCCTGGCGCCACCTTCTCAGTCCCCAGCCTCAGGGACTTCTGTAAGTTATAAGTTATTTTTCTGCAGTTTTATAGGGCGGATTTAGCTCAGAGAGGGGTAGATAGGGAGCAACTAGGAAGGTGCAGGGACAGGTAGTGATAGTGTAGGGGCTTAGATCCAGGTGACAGGTTCCCTTTAAAAAATGCTTTGTCCCAATTAATTTGCACAGCACTTTACATCCCTGTCGCTGCCTACCAGAGCAAATCCCTACAATAGATAGATAGATAAGGACTGTTCCGATGGGGTCACCTTGACGTGATGTGATGGCTTACGCATTTTTTTTATCAAAATAATGTCACCAAGTACCCTATTTTTACTTTATGCACTATGCATTTTATTTATTAGTTTATTTTAGGGTATCTGCTCATATTATTTTCTTGTTGTTTTTGCCATTTGAGGCCCATGTGAACATGTACCTACTGCATGGTTACATTTCAGTTCCAGTTCAGGTTTTTGTTCTTTGTGTTTATTGGAAGGCATAGATAGAGAGGGAGAGGGAGGGGGGCAAAGAGAGAACACAGCAGAGAGGGGGGCAAAGAGAGTGCACAGCAGAGAAGGGAGGCAAGGAGCGTGCACAGCAGAGGCAGCAAAGAGAGCGTACAACAGAGGGATTGGCAAAGAGAGCGTACAACAGAGGGGGACAAAGAGCGTACAACAGAGGGGGGCAAAATGAGCGCACAAAAAGGAGACAGTTCATAGGCAAGAGACAGTGCACAGGGGGACACAACTCAAAGGTGAGAGCACAGAGGGGTGAAGACAGCACAGCAGGGGAGAGACATAGTGCATAAGGGGGAAAATCCCAAGGAAGAGATCACAGAGGGGAGAAGACAGCACAGGCAGGAGAGGAACCGCATACAGCAGGGAGAGCGCCCAGGGGAAAAACAGCTAAAAAGAGAGAGCATAGTGGAGAGAAGACAGCACAACGAGAGAGAGACAGTCATGGCTGCCAGCACCAAAGAGCCCACCTTCATCATGACATCATGCAATAGCATCAGACCCACATCTAGTTTATAGATAAATAGTTGAGTGAAAAGGAAAAAAAAAATAGTGTCACACATGAATATATAATGGTACCTTTACACGCCACCACCGAAAGGTAGAAACCGGCAGGTATCGGAGACAATTGTACCTATTACCTTCAAAACACTGTGAAGTGGTGGCGTGTAATTCAGGTTGTACCTCCCTGTCTCTTTGGATACCTGTCTTTCAGCCGTGCTGAAAAACAAGCAGGCATAACCCCTATGGTGGCGGCGTGTAATCTTGGCAAAGGCACGGTATTTCAGTTCCCTGGGGTGTGCCACAGCGTCATGTATACCACGCCCCATCAGCTATCATTGGTGGGGACAAATGTGTACCCATTGGCTGTCCCTGCACAGGGCGGCATATTTAACGAGCTGACCAGTCACAATACACATTTGCTATAGCGTCATGTATTAGCCAGCCTCCCTGTGCTGGCTGGCCAATCATGATGTTATTGCATTATCCAATCACCGTACGAGCGTCGCGTAATACACTACTCTGTCACGCCTATGTAGTTACGGCACACAATATGTACGCCCATATTCCCTTGTTGTAGCGGCGTGTAAATCAGGGAAGGTGCTCCACAGAAGGTAACCTGCGGCACCCGTCGGCACTTCCGGGGAATGAAAATACCTTCTGTGCAGCACCTTGTGGCGGTGTGTACTTGCGGCATCAGGTGCCGTTAGCAACCGTTGAAAACACGCACGTGCACGTGCGGTGCCTACCTGTTGCTACTCGCAGTGGCAACATGTAAAGGTACCACAATAGTTAAAGGGTGCAAAAAAAATCCTTGCTGTTTCACTTGCAAAAAATTCATATACAGAAATATAGTTAAGACAGCACTCCAGTTTTCAGAAAGAATACCCAACCTTTATTGGCCCATATGTGACCACAACATTTCAGTGCTGAGGTTTTTCTCACAGTGACAGAACGTTTTCTGAAAACTGGAGCGCTGCCTTCATTAATTTACTGTAGTTGTGTAATGACCGGAGATCCTATGAAGATCCAGTGGGTCAAAAGCCGAGACAGAGGCAGGAATAAAACAACTGTTTCTTTAATGAAATGGGGATTAAGGTACGGTTCAGTATAGAGTGTGACAGTCTCAAGATCCCCTTATGACAGAAGAGAAGTGATGAATTCCATATTGGGGATAATTAATTTAAACAGCAGTTAAATGCTGAAAATCAAAGTCCAATAACGCCTCTGTGACAACAGGACAGGAGAAGTGGTACTGTGCAGTGTATATATACTGAATAATACAGATACTGAGGATTACACCCAGTATACAGGACAGGATAAGTGGTACTGTGCAGTGTATAAATACAGAATAATACAGATACTGAGGATTACACCCAGTACACAGGACAGAAGATGTGGTACTGTGCAGTGTATATATACAGAATAATACAGATACTGAGGATTACACCCAGTATACAGGACAGGAGAAGTGGTACTGTGCAGTGTATAAATACAGAATAATACAGATACCGAGAATGACACCCAGTATACAGGACAGGAGAAGTGGTACTGTGCAGTGTATAAATACAGAATAATACAGATACCGAGAATGACACCCAGTATACAGGACAGAAGACGTGGTACTGTGCAGTGTATGTATACAGAATAATACAGGTACCGAGAATGACACCCAGTATACAGGACAGAAGATGTGGTACTGTGCAGTGTATATATACAGAATAATACAGGTACACCCAGTATACAGGACAGGAGAAGTGGTACTGTGCAGTGTATATATACTGAATAATACAGATACCGAGAATGACACCCAGTATACAGGACTGGAGATGTGGTACTGTGCAGGGCATATATACAGAATAATACAGATACTGAGGATTACACCCAGTATACAGGACAGAAGATGTGGTACTGTGCAGTGTATATATACAGAATAATAGAGATACCGAGAATGACACCCAGTATACAGGATAGGAAAAGTGGTACTGTGCAGCGTATATATACAGAATAATACAGATACCGAGAATGACACCCAGTATACAGGACAGCAGATGTGGTACTGTGCAGTGTATATATACAGAATAATACAGGTACCGAGAATAGCACCCAGTATACAGGACAGGAGAAGTGGTACTGTGCAGTGTATATATACACAATAATACAGATACTGAGGATTACACCCAGTATACAGGACAGAAGATGTGGTACTGTGCAGTGTATATATACAGAATAATACAGATACCGAGAATGACACCCAGTATACGGTACTGGAGATGTGGTACTGTGCAGGGCATATATACAGAATAATACATATACTGAGGATTACACCCAGTATACAGGACAGAAGATGTGGTACTGTGCAGTGTATATATACAGAATAATACAGATACCGAGAATGACACTCAGTATACAGGACAGAAGATGTGGTACTGTGCAGTGTATATATACAGAATAATACAGATACCGAGGATTACACCCAGTATACAGGACAGAAGATGTGGTACTGTGCAGTGTGTATATACAGAATAATACAGATACCGAGAATGACACCCAGTATACAGGACAGGAGAAGTGGCACTGTGCAGTGTATATACAGAATAATACAGATACCGAGAATGACACTCAGTATACAGGACAGGAGAAGTGGTACTGTGCAGGGCATATATACAGAATAATACAGATACGAGAATGACACCCAGTATACAGGACAGAAGATGTGGTACTGTGCAGGGCACATATACAAAATAATATAGATACTGAGAATAAGACCCAGTATACAGGACAGAAGATGTGGTACTGTGCAATGTATATATACAGAATAATACAGATACTGAGGATTACACCCAGTATACAGGACAGGAGAAGTGGTACTGTGCAGTGTATATATACAGAATAATACAGATACTGAGATTACACCCAGTATACAGGACAGGAAAGTGGTACTGTGCAGTGTATATATAAGAATAATACAGATACTGAGGATTACACCCAGTATACAGGACAGGAAGAAGTGGTACTGTGCAGTGTATATATACAGAATAATACAGATACTGAGGATTACACCCAGTATACAGACAGGAGAAGTGGTACTGTGCAGTGTATATATACAGAATAATACAGATACTGAGGATTACACCCAGTATACAGGACAGAAGAAGTGGTACTGTGCAGTGTATATTACAGAATAATACAGATACTGAGATTACACCCAGTATACAGGACAGAGAAGTGGTACTGTGCAGTGTATATATACAGAATAATACAGATACTGAGAATTGACACCCAGTATACAGGACAGAAGATGTGGTACTGTGCAGTGTATATATACAAGAATAATACAGATACCGAGGAATGACACCCAGTATACAGGACAGAAGATGTGGTACTGTGCAGTGTATATATACAAATAATACAGATACTGAGGATTACACCCAGTATACAGGACAGAAATGGTACTGTGCAGTGTATATATACAGAATAAACAGATACGAGAATACACCCAGTATACAGAACAGAAATGTGGTACTGTGCAGTGTATATATATACAGAATAATACAGATACTGAGAATACACCAGTATACAGGACAGAAGAGTGGTACTGTGCAGTGTATATATACAGAATAATACAGATACTGAGGATTACACCCAGTATACAGGACAGAGAAGTGGTACTGTGCAGTGTATAATATACAGAATAATACAGATACGAGAATTACACCCAGTATACAGGACAGAGAAGTGGTACTGTGCAGTGTATATATACAGAATAATACAGATACGAGAATACACCAGTATACAGGACAGAGATGTGGTACTGTGCAGTGTAATATATACAGAATAATACAGATACGAGATTACACCCAGTATACAGGACAAGAAGATGTGGTACTGTGCAGTGTATATATACAGAATAATACAGATACCGAGAATGACACCCAGTATACAGGACAGAAGATGTGGTACTGTGCAGTGTATATATACAGAATAATACAGATACGAGAATGACACCCAGTATACAGGACAGAAGATGTGGTACTGTGCAGTGTATATATACACAGAATAATACAGATACCTGAGATACACCCAGTATACAGGACAGAAATGTGGTACTGTGCAGTGTATATATACAGAATAATACAGATACCGAGAATACACCCAGTATACAGGACAGGAAAGTGGTACTGTGCAGTGTATATATACAGAATAATACAGATACCGAGAATTACACCCAGTATACAGGACAGAAGAATGGTACTGTGCAGTGTATATATACAAATAATACAGATACTGAGGATTACACCCAGTATACAGGACAGGAAAGTGGTACTGTGCAGTGTAATATATACAGAATAATACAGATACTGAGGATTACACCCAGTATAACAGGACAGGAAGAAGTGGTACTGTGCATGATTAAATATAATACAGACCCAAAATAATACAGACAGATACTGAGGATTACACCCAGTATACAGGACAGAAAGTTGGTACTGTGCAGATGTATATATACAGAATAATACAGATACTGAGGATTACACCCAGTATACAGGACAGAGAAGTGGTACTGTGCAGTGTATATATACAGAATAATACAGATACTGAGGATTACACCCAGTATACAGGACAGAAAAGTGGTACTGTGCAGTGTATATATACAGAATAATACAGATACTGAGGATTACACCCAGTATACAGGAAGGAGAATGGTACTGTGCAGTGTATATATACAGAATAATACAGATACTGAGGATTACACCCAGTATACAGACAGGAGAAGTGGTACTGTGCAGTGTATATATACAGAATAATACAGATACTGAGGATTACAGCCAGTATACAGGACAGGAGAAGTGGTACTGTGCAGTGTATATATACAGAATAATACAGATACTGAGGATTCACCCAGTATACAGGACAGGAAGAAGTGGTACTGTGCAGTGTATATATACACAATAATACAGATACCGAGAATGACACCCAGTATACAGGACAGAAGATGTGGTACTGTGCAGTGTATATATACAGAATAATACAGATACCGAGAATGACACCCAGTATACAGGACAGGAGAAGTGGTACTGTGCAGTGTATATATACAGAATAATACAGACACCGAGAATGACACCTAGTATACAGGACAGAAGATGTGGTACTGTGCAGTGTATACATACACAATAATACAGATACCGAGAATGACACCCAGTATACAGGACAGAAGATGTGGTACTGTGCAGTGTATATATACAGAATAATACAGATACTGAGAATAACACCCAGTATACAGGACAGGAAAAGTGGTACTGTGCAGTGTATATATACAGAATAATACAGATACCGAGAATGACACCCAGTATACAGGATAGGAGAACTGGTACTGTGCAGTGTATATATACACAATAATACAGACACTGAGGATTACACCCAGTATACAGGACAGGAAAAGTGGTACTGTGCAGTGTATATATACAGAATAATACAGATACTGAGAATGACACCAGTATACAGGACAGAAGATGTGGTACTGTGCAGTGTATATATACAGAATAATACAGATACCGAGAATGACACCCAGTATACAGGACAGGAGAAGTGGTGCTGTGCAGTGTATATATACAGAATAATACAGATACTGAGGATCACACCCTGTATACAGGACAGGAGCAGTGGTACTGTGCAGTGTATATATACAGAATAATACAGATACTGAGGATTACAGCCAGTATACAGCACAGGAGAAGTGGTACTGTGCAGTGCATATATACAGAATAATACAGATACTGAGGATTACAGCCAGTATACAGGACAGGAAAAGTGGTACTGTGCAGTGTATATATACAGAATAATACAGATACCGAGAATGACACCCAGTATACAGGATAGAGAGAACTGGTACTGTGCAGTGTATATATACGGAATAATACAGATACTGAGGATTACACCCAGTATACAGGACTAGGAGAATGGTACTGTGCAGTGTATATATACAGAATAATACAGATACTGAGGATTACACCCAGTATACAGGAACAGGAAAGTGGTACTGTGCAGTGTATATATACAGAATAATACAGATACTGAGGATTACACCAGTATACAGGACAGGAGAAGTGGTACTGTGCAGTGTATATATACAGAATAATACAGATACTGAGGATTACACCAGTATACAGGACAGGAGAAGTGGTACTGTGCAGTGTATATATACAGAATAATACAGATACTGAGGATTACACCAGTATACAGGACAGAAGATGTGATACTGTGCAGTGTATATATACAGAATAATACAGATACCGAGAATGACACCAGTATACAGGACAGAAGATGTGGTACTGTGCAGTGTATATATACAAATAATACAGATACCGAGAATGACACCCAGTATACAGGACAGAAGATGTGGTACTGTGCAGTGTATATATACAGAATAATACAGATACCGAGAATGACACCCAGTATACAGGACAGGAGAAGTGGTACTGTGCAGTGTATATATACAGAATAATACAGACACCGAGAATGACACCTAGTATACAGGACAGAAGATGTGGTACTGTGCAGTGTATACATACACAATAATACAGATACCGAGAATGACACCCAGTATACAGGACAGAAGATGTGGTACTGTGCAGTGTATATATACAGAATAATACAGATACCGAGAATGACACCCAGTATACAGGACAGAAGATGTGGTACTGTGCAGTGTATATATACAGAATAATACAGATACCGAGAATGACACCCAGTATACAGGACAGGAAAAGTGGTACTGTGCAGTGTATATATACAGAATAATACAGATACCGAGAATGACACCCAGTATACAGGACAGGAGAAGTGGTACTGTGCAGTGTATATATACAGAATAATACAGATACTGAGGATTACAGCCAGTATACAGCACAGGAGAAGTGGTACTGTGCAGTGCATATATACAGAATAATACAGATACTGAGGATTACAGCCAGTATACAGGACAGGAAAAGTGGTACTGTGCAGTGTATATATACAGAATAATACAGATACCGAGAATGACACCCAGTATACAGGATAGGAGAACTGGTACTGTGCAGTGTATATATACGGAATAATACAGATACTGAGGATTACACCCAGTATACAGGACAGCAGAAGTGGTACTGTGCAGTGTATATATACAGAATAATACAGATACTGAGGATTACAGCCAGTATACAGGACAGGAGAAGTGGTACTGTGCAGTGTATATATACAGAATAATACAGATACTGAGGATTACAGCCAGTATACAGGACAGGAGAAGTGATACAGTTCAGTGTATATATACACAATAATACATATACTGTGGATTACACCCAGTATACAGGATAGGAGAAGTGGTACTGTGCAGTGTATACATATGTATATATAGGTATATATATATATATATATATATATATATATATATATATGAAATATCAAAAATTGGAACAGCACTATCATATAAAAAATCGGGTGCAGGCTTTTCCTATCATCACCAAGGTATTCTAGATAGAAACAAAAATGGACAGCAGCACATCCTTTTCAATACGCATATGTGGATGTATTCCTGGACTGCGACGTTTCGGCTATATGTCAGCCTTTCTCAAGCAGTACAGTCTAAGTGAACTAGTGCACATATATATAAGGCCCACACAGGGGCAATTACAATCAATAGTGATTACACAATTACATTTTTAAAACTGTTATTATACAGTAATTAATAGTGATAAAAGATTCCCTTTATACAATAAAGTGCTTTAAAACAGTGCCAATGTGACATTAAAATATTCATCTTAAAAATCAATCTTAGAGGATTAAAATCTTATATATTTCCATAATTGGTACTTATTTACTGCACCTAGTGATGGGCGAATCCTAAATTACTCGGAATCGCTTGACTCTAGCGAGTCCGAGCACAGGACTCGCTACTCGTTGCGAGTCTAGCGAGTCCAATGTTAATGAATGGGGAAGCGAGTAATAGCGAGTAGTGTGAGATTTACAAATCGCAGATGTGTCTCGGAAGCTTCAGCCTGAAGCAATCCTAGTTTTGCCATTTATTTGCATTGGACTCGTTTACTTTGTAAGTAATCGCTGGGAAACTCGAACAGATAAGAGTCCTGTCTGCTGGCTGCCGCAGCTCCAGGGTCCTAGAGCCCGCCTGCTGCCTGATGTAGCAGAGCTGAGATTGTTCTCAGTCTGCTCATTCCCTGTGCATAGACATCTATATCTATGCACAGGGGATGTAGCAGAGAGGACATCGCGTTTTGGACTGCGTCGGACGGAAGAGGATTTTTTTCATTAAAGATGGAGTCCCTAATGGCTTTTTTTTTTATTTCTAATAAAAAATTTTCTCTGTGTTGTGTTTTTTTTAAAACAATTTAATAGAAATTCATGGCGGTCATGTCTAATATTGGCGTGACCGCCATAAATTTCGGGCTTAGGGCCAGCTGATAATACAAAGCTGGCCCTAACCTCTTTATTACCCAGCGTGCCACCGCCACCAGGGCCGCTGGAAGAGCGGGGTTCAGCTCCAGAGGATGGCGCTTCAATGAACGCGCCATCTTCTGGGGTGGCTGCGGGCTGCAATTTGCAGCGGGGGGTGCCCAGAAAGCTTGGGCATCCCTGCGCTGCGGATTCCAGCCCTCAGCTGCTTAGCTGTACCTGGCTAGACATAGAAATTGCGCAGAGCCCCACACATTTTTTTTAAATTATTTCATGAAATTCTGAGATTCTGACTCTGACTCTGACACTGAGACTCTGGCTCTGAGGGTGAGACTCTGAATCTGAGACTCTGGCTCTGAGGGTGAGACTCTGAATCTGAGACTCTGACTCTGAGACTCTGACTCTGACTCTGAGACTCTGACTCTGACTCTGAGACTCTGACTCAGACTCTGAGACTCTGACTCTGAGACTCTGACTCTGGCTCTGAGGGTGAGACTCTGACTCTGAGACTCTGACTCTGAGACTCTGACTCTGAGACTCTGACTCTGAGACTCTGAGACTCTGACTCTGGCTCTGAGGGTGAGACTCTGAACCTGAGACTCTGACTCTGAGACTCTGACTCTGAGACTCTGAGACTCTGACTCTGAGACTCTGACTCTAAGACTCTGACTCTAAGACTCTGACTCTGAGACTCTGAGACTCTGACTCTGACTCTGACTTGAGACTGTGACTCTGAGACTCTGACTCTGAGACTCTGACTCTGACTCTGAGACTCTGACTCTGAGACTCTGACTCTGACTCTGAGACTCTGACTCTGACTCTGAGACTCTGACTCTGAGACTCTGACTCTGAGACTCTGACTCTGAGACTCTGACTCTGACTCTTAGACTCTGACTCTGAGACTCTGACTCTGAAATCATGAAATAATAAAAAAAAAATGCGTGGGGCTCCGCGCAATTTCTATGTTCAGCCAGGTACAGCAAAGCAGCTGGGGGCTGGAATTCGCAGCGCAGGGATGCCCAAGCTTTTTGGGCACCCTCCGCTGCAAATTGCAGCCCACAGCCGCCCCAGAAGATGGCGCGTTCATTGAAGCGCCATCCTCTGGCGCTGAACCCCGCTCTTCCAGCGGCCCTGGTGGCGGTGGCACGCTGGGTAATAAAGGGGTTAATACCAGCTTTGTTATACAAGGTGGTATTAAGCCCGAGATTCTTAATGTCAGGCCACGTTTGACCCAGCCACTAAGAATCTCCAATAAAGGGTCAAAAAAACACAACACAGAGAAAAATTTTTTATTTGAAATAAAAAAAAAAGCCATTAGGGACTCCATCTTTAATTAAAAAAATCCTCTTCCGTCCGACGTAGTCCAAAACGCGATGTCCTCTCTGCTACATCCCCTGTGCATAGATATAGATGTCTATGCACAGGGAATGAGCAGACTGAGAACAATCTCAGCTCTGCTACATCATCTCTGTGAGCAGGCGGGCTCTAGGACCCTGGAGCTGCACAGGGAAGACAGCTGGACTCGGTTCGCAAAGAAACAGCAGTTAGTTTGCGAGTTTCCCTGCTATCACTGGCACAGTAGCCGAATCTAATGCAAACAATGGCAATCCTCGTTTTGTCAGCGTTTGCCATTGATTTGCATTGGACTCGTGCGAGTAAACGCTGGGAAACTCGCAGAGTACCGAGTCCTGCGAGTCCCTTACTACTCGCCGAGTAACGAGTCCTAGCGAGTAGATTCGCCCATCCCTAACTGCACCTGTAAGCAGAATAGCGATGACTACAATCAAAATACAGCTTGTATAAAGCTCACACATACCATCTCCATGTACAACTTGCAGCTCCATGTGGAACGTCCGCGCATGCCCAGTTGCGCTGTCGTTCTCATCTCGCGCATGCGCAATGCTCCGCTGACTGGACTCTCATGCACCCAGCTTACACGAGATCCCAGCGCATGTGCAATGCATCTGCGAGAATCTCGGCGGCCATTTTTACCATAGTAACGCTAACAACAATAGACATAGCCTATCCGCTCCGCCTCAAGTGGATCACATATAAAGGGTTGCGGCCAATTATTCTGCTCCTATCTGTTCCCCATCTCCTCAAGTTGACTATACTTTCATTGCAAATGAGCACCTATACCTTGTCACCCCCACCTCATTGTTAGATTGTAAGCTCTTATGAGCAGGGTTGCCATTTGTTGCTCCAATTACTGTATTATGTTATGCTTTGTATTGTATTGCTTTTGGCATTGTATTGTATTTTCTAATTGTTTCTCATGATTGTTTAAATGTGAACTTTGTATTGTGAATGTGAAGAGCTGCGGAATATGTTGGCGCTATATAAATAAAAATTATTATTATTATAAAAAATTATTATTATTATTTTACATATATATAAGGTTAACTGAGCACTTTTATCACTCAAAGTAATACTTTAATGCGGTCCATCTGTTTATAACCTAATATAAAGGATCCACGGAGTACAAAAGTTATACTTTTATTCATAAACGCAGTGCATATACTCTTCATATATACCCCTCACCCAAAAAAGGGATCTATGGAGCATTTCACCAATATCCACAAGGGAAAAATTAGTATATACACTCTAGTTTAGTACTCCTCACCCTATATATTAATTAGACCACTAAAAATGAGTTATTAATTGTGCTCTTTATTTTGTAAAGATAGTATAATAGCCACTTGTCAGTGCATATCAATAGGTATAATGGAGTCAATATCACATAGCTTCAAAAAGACTGCAATCAATCGCCAAATCTGCAAAAATAGGAAATAAAAAATTATATTTAATAATACATTATAAACAAATCAATTTAAACAAAGCTGTTTTAAGACTACATATTTATATTTAAAATAGATACCTCTATTTATCAATCAGACTGTTATACCTCTAAATATATGGGGTATCACACCCTAATATAAGGACTATTTATATATCATGTCTAAATAATTATTTTTGGTCTTATACTTATGTTGCCTGAGTAAGCCTATATTCAACATTAAGTCCTTGGGGTTTTAGTGTTCCCAAACGATGGATCCACTCCAATTCACGTTTTTTTAGGAGACGGATCCTATCTCCACCCCTTCTTTGTATGGGGATAAAGTCTATAATTCTAAACCTTAATTGGTGTTCAGTATGGCCCCGTTCAAAAAAATGTTTAGAGACTGGGAGATCCTTGCGTTCTTTTCTTATGGTATCCTATGGTGATTGATTCTAGTTTCTCCCACGTACCATAAGGGACATGGGCACTCTAATAGGTATACCACGAATTCCGATGAGCAAGTTAAATAATACTTAATTTCAAAAACTTCACTTGTATTAGGATGCCTGAAAGAAGAGCCCTTGATCATTGATCTGCAATTTATGCAGGAGAGACATGGGTAACACCCTTTTCTTTTATTACCCGTCAAATATTGTTGTCCGTCTTTCTTAAGGGGTCCTAGATCTGAATGTATTAATTTGTCACCCAAAGTATGACTTCTTTTGTACGCCAAGAGTGGGGGAATCTTAAAAGCCTCTACTTGTGGTAGACATTTAGTCAACATCCCCCAGTGTTTTTTGATAATTTTGGCTATTAGTCCACTCTCATTACAAAACGAAGTCACAAAGGGTAAACGTGTAGATACTTTTTTATTTGTACCCCTATCTAGAGCACTCTCTCTATCAGATCTACTCTCCTTTTTTGCTCTTTTAGTAGTTTCATTGGATATTGCCTCAGGTTAAATCTTGTGATCATATTGGATAGAGATTCTTCCTGTACTTTAGGATCACTCACTATCCGCTTTACCCTAAGCATTTGACTATAGGGGATAGAGTCTCGAGTGTTTTTTGGGTGATGACTATCATAGATCAAAAGGTCATTCTTATCAGTCTCTTTTCTAAATAATTCTGTACTCAGAGTATTGTTACTGTATTTTACTAAGACATCCAAGAATTGAATTTCATTTTTCGAATAAACAAGAGTAAATTTGATGGTTTCATCTAACATATTCAGGTGTTCATAAAATTTTAAAAGAGAGTCTTCCGTACCCGTCCATATGAGGAAGACGTCATCTATATATCTCCACCAAACAGCCACCTGATCAAATAAATCAGTGTTATAGATGACGTCTTCCTCCAGGACTCTCATTACTATATTAGCATATGCGGGTGCCATATTGGCACCTATTGCCGTACCTCGGCATTGTAAATAAAAATCATCTCCAAAAAGAAAGTAATTATTTTTTAGAACCAATTCCAATAATTGTAATATTAGTTGATTCTCATACTTAGTATATTATGTATCCACCAATTTACACTCTACAGCTTTAAGACCTCTCTCATGGTTAATGGACGTGTATAATGACACTACGTCAAAAGACGCTAAGTACACCTCACCATAGACTGACAATTCTTGTAATTTGCATATAAAATCTGTGGTATTCTGTATATAGGATTCTGCTTCTCTAGCACGGGATTTAAGATTTTATCTAAAAAAATTCTTATATAAGAGAGGATGGAGTTAGAACCTGAGACTATCGGACGACCAGGAGGATCTACAAGAGACTTGTGAATTTTTGGGAAGATATATAAAACAGGAGTAGTTGGAGCATCAATTACCATAAATTCAAACAGATCTTGTGTTATAATTCTTTTTTTTAAAGCTTCTTGTAGGACCTTTGCTATACTTCTAGCTATATCAAATTTAGGGTCCTTCACACGTCTCTTGTATACCTCCTGGTCTCCTAATTGCCGCCTAATTTCTTCTATATATTTGGACTTATCCATAATGACAACTGCGCCGCCTTTGTCCGCCTTCCTAATCACTATTGTGTCATCATGCATAAGATCCTTCAAGGCTTCTGCCTCTTCCCGTTTTAAATTAGGTCTAGTATATGTTCTATTACTTTTATTCTCTTTCCTTAAACTTTCCACATCTTTATTCACAGCTTCTATATATGCCTCAATTACTGGAGATACTATTGGTGGAACAAGTTACTCTTCCTTTTAAGACAATTTGTCACTGTAAAAAAAATCAGTATTCTTAATGCTCTTAGGTACTACTTCTCTGGAACTAAACCACTCTTTCAATTTTTAAATTCTATAAAATTGTTGCAAATCCAAAGAAATTTGAAAAAAATCAGCAAATGAGTTAGGACTAAAACTTATCCCCTTATTTAATAGAGAAATATGACTCTCGTTTAACACCTTTTTTTAAAAGATTCACCACCAAATTACCTTCTAATTTTTCGGAGCTTTTTTGGAGGAATTCTTCCCCTTCCCCTTCTTGTCTTTTTTGTTTCCGGTTATGTCTCCTTCCTCCTCTCCTTTTTCGTCTGGTTTCTTTGGGTCTAAATTTGAAATCATTAGTTTTCATACAACAATACAATGTACATTTACAGTTATTACTCCCATAAGAACAACCTTTATTTTTCCATTTTCCTGCACCATCTCTTTGCCAGTTGTAAATGTTACCGCTAGCATAGTCCTCAGAATCTCTTAACCATTTCCTTCTTTTTCTCTCCTCGAGGTCAATATGCAATTTTGCTACTCTTGTTGTTATAGACTCTTTAAAGGTAACAAGTTCATCTTCTTTCAATAAACCCTGCAATGTGGTATCCACTTAGAGAAGTCCAATTGAAATTGTGGATCCCTTAAATTAGGTTATAAACAGATGGACCGCATTAAAGTATTACTTTGAGTGATAAAAGTGCTCAGTTAACCTTATATATGTAAAACTATTGTTGTTAGCGTTACTATGGTAAAAATGGCCGCCGAGATTCTCGCAGATGCATTGCGCATGCGCTCGATCTCGTGTAAGCTGGGTGCACGAGAGTCCCGTCAGCGGAGCATTGCGCATGCGCGAAATGAGAACGACAGCGCAACTGGGCATGCGCGGGCGTTCCACATGGAACTGCAAGTTGTACATGGAGATGGTATGTGTGAGCTTTATACAAGCTGTATTTTGATTGTAGTCATCGCTATTCTGCTTACAGGTGCAGTAAATAAGTACCAATTATGGAAATATATAAGATTTTAATCCTCTAAGATTGATTTTTAAGATGAATATTTTAATGTCACAATGGCACTGTTTTAAAGCACTTTATTGTATAAAGGGAATCTTTTATCACTATTAATTACTGTATAATAACAGTTTTAAAAATTTAATTGTGTAATCACTATTGATTGTAATTGCCCCTGTGTGGGCCTTATATATATGTGCACTAGTTCACTTAGACTGTACTGCTCGAGAAAGGCTGACATATAGCCGAAACGTCGCAGTCCAGAAATAAATCCACATATGCGTATTGAAAAGGATGTGCTGCTGTCCATTTTTGTTTATATATATATATATATATATATATATATATATATGATATAATTGCCGTAGCGACTTCCGTCGCGTCCGGTGCTACGTCCGTGGCTTTGTTCGCGTGGCTCGGCACTTTCTCCAGGACTCTGTCCGTGGCCGTGTAGCGGTCACGCGCCCTGCGAAGCATTGCCCGCAAAGCGGGCATTGCGAGCCCTTGCCCCGTGAACAAAGCCACCAACATGCCCCCCTGAGCATGGGGCTGTAGTGTACACCGCTATGGTATACTACAGCCCCATGCCCAGCCGCCTGTCTGCCCCTCTCCCCTCGCCGCCGGCATGGGGCTGTAGTGTACACCGCTATGGTATACTACAGCCCCATGCCCAGCCGCCTGTCCGCCCCGCTACCCTCGCCGCCGCTACCCCGCTCTGCCCGCCTGAACCCCGCGGCGGCGAGGGGAGGCAGACGGGGCAGAAGAGAGGGGTTGCTCCGGAGCACTGTGTCACCAGGAGGTGACAGCAGCGGCTCCGGAGCAATCCCTCTCTTCTGCTCCGTCTGCCTCCCCTCGCCGCCCCGCCACCCCACCGTACACTGCTCCGGAGCCACCCCTACCCCCCCTCCCGCTACAAACCACCCCGCCACCTACTACCCTTCGCCGCCCCCTAAGCCCCCGCTGCCGTTGCCACCCACTAAGCCCCCGCCGCCCCCTAAGCCCCCACCGCCGTCGCCACCCCCTAAGCCCCCGCCACCCCCTAAGCCACCGCCGCCGTCGATCACTTACATGCCTTCTTCTTCATCTCATCATCCGTCCGATCCAGAAGTCCTCCGTCCGGCCCAGGCGTCCTCTTCATCCGGCCCCGGGGGTCTTCTGTCTTCGTTCCGCCATCTCCGGGTCCTACGTCCTCTTCACTTCTCATAGCGATAGAATGGACGAAAAATCGTCCATTCTATCTATATGGGAAGTGAGGCGCTATTCTGATTGGTCGCTGTGTGCTGGCGGTGACCAATCAGAATAGCGCCTCACCTCCCATAGAGATAGAATGGACGAAAAATCGTCCATTCTATGTCTATGGGAAGTGAGGCGCTATTCTGATTGGTCGCTGTGTGCTGACGGCGACCAATCAGAAGAGCGCCTCACTTCCCATAGAGATACATAGCGGTGTTTCGGCGATTTTATGGCCGGGCCCCTGGTTCTATTTTCGGCCACGGGGCTCGGCTCTGATCGGTCGTTCCACGGGGCCGGAGACTCACTTCGCGGCCATTGCTTGCGCCTTAGCAATGGCTCGCAATCATTGCGAGTCGTTGCTGATGCGCCAGCAATCACCGCAAAGCGCCTATTGCGAGTCTCCGGCCCCGTGGAACGACCGACAAGAGCCGAGCCCCGTGGCCGAAAATAGAACCAGGGGCCCGGCCATAAATTCGCCGACACACCGCTATGTATCTCAATGGGAAGTGAGATAGATAGATAGATAGTAGAATAGATAGAAATAGATAGATAGATGAGAAATAGATACATAGATAGATAGATAGATAGATAGAAATAGATAGATAGATCGATAGATCGATAGATAGAAAGATAGATAGAAATAAATAGATAGAAATAGATAGATAGATAGATAGATTGATATAAATAGATAGATACATAGATAGATAGATAGATAGATAGATAGAAATACATAGATAGAAATAGATAGATCGATAGATAGAAAATAAATAGATAGAAATAGATAGATACAAATAGATAGATAGAAATAGATACATAGATAGATAGCTGGATAGATAGATAGATAGAAAATAGATAGATAGATAGATAGATAGATAGATAGATAGATAGATAGATAGATACATAGATAGAAATAGATAGATAGATAGATAGAAGAAAGAAATAGATACATAGATAGATAGATAGATAGATAGATAGATAGATAGATAGATAGATAGCGCTATTATTCTCTATGGGAAGTGAGGCGCTATTCTGATTGGTCGCTGTGTCATGCCGGCGACCAATCAGAATAGCGCCTCACTTCCCATAGAGATACATAGCGCTGTTTCAAGCGAAGTATAGCCGGGCCCTTGGTTCTATTTTCGGCTACGGGTCTCGGCTTTCGTCGGTCGTCCATTCTATCTCTATGGGAAGTGAGGCGCTATTCTGATTGATCGCTGTGTGCTGGGGGAGACCAATCAGAATAGCGCCTCACTTCCCATAGAGATAGAATGGACGAAAAGTCGTCCATTCTATCTCTATGGGAAGTGAAGCGCTATTCTGATTGGTGGCTGTGTGCTGGCGGCGACCAATCAGAATAGCGCCTGACTTCCCATAGAGATAGAATGGACGAAAAATCGTACATTCTATCTCTATGGGAAGTGAGGCGCTATTCTGATTGGTCGCCGCCAGCACACAGCGACCAATCAGAAAAGCGCCTCACTTTAGGCGGTAAATTTGAAACTCAAAGTCGTCCATTATATGTCTATAGGAAGTGAGGAGCTATTCTGATTGGTCGGCAAAAAGCACACCGCGACCAATCAGAAGAGGGCCTCACTTCCCATACAGATACATAGCGGTGTTTCGGCGAATTTATGGCCTGGCCCCTGGTTCTATTTTCGGCCACGGGGCTCGGCTCTGGTCGGTCGTTCCACGGGGCCGGAGACTCGCAATGGCCGCTTCGAGGCAATTGCTCGCGCATCAGCAACGGCTCGCAATGATTGCGAGCCATTGCTAAGGCGCGAGCAATGGCCGCGAAGCGAGTCTCCGGCCCCGTGGAACGACCGATCAGAGCCGAGCCCCGTGGCCGAAAATAGAACCAGGGGCCCGGCCATAAATTCGCCGAAACACCGCTATGATCTCTATGGGAAGTGAGGCCCTCTTCTGATTGGTCGCCGTCAGCATACAGCGACCAATCACATTAGCGCCTCATTTCTGCATGTATCCCTATGGAAAGGCGCCCTCCAATCACAATCACGGCGCCATTTTTGAAAATACACAGCGACCAATCACATTCATGGCGCCATCTTTCTGAGGTTGCCGCCCACCAATGAGATAAGGCCGCTATTTATAGTGCGAAATTTTAATCTTTTTTAACACATCATTCTACCTCTGCGTATACTGTTTGAGGGAGGACGAGAAGCTACCGCCGGACCATCTGTTGGACTATATTTCAGCCAAGATATCCATCCTTCGTGAGGGCCGTCGGGAAGCAAGCGCCGGACCATCTGTTGGACTATATTTCAGCCAAGATATCCATACTTCGTGAGGGCCATCGGGAAGCAAGCGCCGGATCGGGTTCTGCGATTTATCAGCTAAGATATCCTTTTTGAAAGATACCTTTTCACATCAGAGTCTATATTCCGGATGCTAAGTTTTATTTTCACCTCTTTTGCAATCTTTTATTTTCACCACTTTTACTATCTTGCGCCATGCAGCGCCAATCGGCGCTGCATGGAGCCTGCGCCACAGTTCGGACACTTCGCCGCTGCAAGCGCCGACTTCTGCGCTACAAGCGCAAACTTCGGCGCTTCTAGCGGCCTCCGCGGTGCATCAGACCGCTGTGGCCGAGCACTTATTCAGGCGCCGCCCATACAACTTGCCGCTCTTCCCGCTGACCGCCGACCAATCGCATTCTCAGCGACCCTTCCCATAGAGATGCATTGAGAAATGAGGCGCGATTGTGATTGGTCGCTGTGTATTTTCAAAAATGGCGCCGCGATTGTGATTGGTCACGGTAGATGGCGCTCTGATTCCGATTGGTCGGCGCTCAGCGGGGATAGCGGCGCTTTCTCTGCCGAGCGCCTGGTTCTATTTTCGGCAACGGCGTTCGGGAAGGTGGAAGTCTGTAGCTTCGCCCCGCTGTGTTGTGATTGGACAGCGGCAACTTCACAGAGTAGCGCTGTGATTCCGATTGGTCGGCGGTCAGCGGGGAAAGCCGCGCTTTCCCTGCCGAGGGCCTGGTTCGATCTTCGGCCATAGTGGTCGGCGGCATCGGGCTTCGAATTTTTTGGTATTTGATTAGATTGATTGTATTTTAATTACCGTATATACTCGTATATAAGCCGACCCGTGTATAAGCCGACCCCCCTACTTTTGCCCCCAAAAACAGGGAAAACCTATTGACTCGTGTATAAGCCTAGGGTGGACAATGCAGCAGCTACCGGTACTGAAAAATTAAAAAAATGAAAATAGATACGAATAAAATGTTGAACTTTTATTTTAAATAGAAACAGTAAACTACCAATGCAGCAGACCACTGTCCTGTTATAAAGCCCCCTATCACTGGTATATAGCCCACCATCCCTGTATATAGCAGCCATAACTAGTATACAGTTGCGCCAGCAGGGTAATACAGGCCCCCCGCAGGGGTAATACAGGCCCCCCAGCAGGGGTAATGCAGGCCCCCCACAGGGGTAATACAGGCCCCCCACAGGGGTAATGCAGGCCCCCCCACAGGGGTAATGCAGGCCCCCCCACAGGGGTAATGCAGGCCCCCCACAGGGGTAATGAAGGCCCCCCACAGGGTATCAGCCCCACAGGGGTAATGCAGGCCCTCCACAGGGGTAATGAAGGCCCCCCCACAGGGGTAAACAGGCCCCCACAGGGGTAATACAGGCCCCCCACAGGGGTAATGCAGGCCCCCGACAGGGGTAATACAGGCCCCCCACAGGGGTAATGCAGGCCCCCCACAGGGGTAATACAGGCCCCCCACAGGGGTAATGCAGGCCGCCCCACAGGGGTAATGCAGGCCCCCCACAGGTGTAATGAAGGCCCCTCCCCACAGGGGTAATACAAGCCCCCCACAGGGGTAATACAGGCCCCCCACAGGGGTAATACAGGCCCCTCACAGGGGTAATGCAGGCCCCCCCCCACAGGGGTAATGCAGGCCCCCACAGGGGTAATGCAGGCGCCCCCAGCAGGGGTAATGCAGGCCCCCCCACAGGGGTAATGCAGGCCCCCCCCACAGGGGTAATGCAGGCCCCCCACAGGGGTAATACAGGCGCCCCCAGCAGGGGTAATACAGCCCCAGCAGGGGTAATCTCACCCCCTCGGCTCAGTCTGCAGGCACCCGGGTCGCCCAGCTGCTCCGTCTGCGTGCGCGGCTTCTAATTCCGGCGACCTCCCCGCTCTTCCTGTTTGAATGCGATCATGTGACCGCGGTCACATGATCGCATTCAAACAGGAAGAGCGGGGAGGACGCCGGAATTAGAAGCCGCGCACGCAGACGGAGCAGCTGGGGGACCCGGGTGCCTGAAGACCGAGCCGAGGGGGTGAGATTACCCCTGCTGGGGGGGGCCTCTGTATACATGGGGCGGGGAGGCAGCGGGGGAGGCTATATTGTGCAGGGGAGCAGCAATGTACTATGCGCTGCTCCCCATGCATAATTAATGAGCGGCACCACGTGACGTGCCGCTCATTCTGCAGCCTCCCCCCGCCTCCTCCTGTGCCCGGACACAGCCCCCACCACACCAAACAGTATATGACTCGTGTATAAGCCGAAGGGGGACTTTTCAGCCCAATTTTTGGGCTGAAAAAGTCAGCTTATACACAAGTATATACGGTAGTTAATGTTATTAATATTTTAATTTTATATATTTTTTTTTTATTTTTTTTTTTTTTTTTATTATTATTTATTATTTTTATTATTTATTATTTTTCTAAATATAGTAATGTATTATTTTTAATTGAATTTATTTTTTTGATTAGTTTGATTTTATTTTTATTAGTTAATGTTATAAATATTTTAATTTTATACATTTTTATTTTAATTATTTTTATGTGTATTTATTTATTGTTATGTTATTTTAATTTTAATGTACTGAATTTTTGCCATTCCGAAAGATGGAGGAATGAGGCGCCAATGTGATTGGTCACGGTGTATTTTCAAAAATGGCGCGGTGATTGTGGATCTGGATGGGCGCCGATTCCCATAGGGGCTACATGGATGGAATGAGGCGCTAATGTGATTGGTCGCTGTGTATTTTCAAAAATGGCGCCGTGATTGTGATTGGAGGGCGTCTTCCCATAGGGATACATGGAGGAATGAGGCGCGATTGTGATTGGTCGCGGTAGATAGTGGTTTGATTCCGATTGGTCGGCGCTCAGCGGGGAAAGCCGCGTTTTCCCTGCCGAGCGCCTGGTTCGATTTTCGGCCATAGTGGTCGGCGGCATCGGGGTCGCCGCTTTTAGCGCGGAACGCCGCGCTTCGAGCGGCGAACTCGGCGCCAAATTGTGGGAGTGTGTGGGAGTCTATGCCGGCGCTCAGCGGGAATGCGGCGCTTTCCCTGTGAGCGTCTGGTTCGATTTTCGGCCACGGTGTTTGTGGACCTTGGAAGTGTGTAGCTACGCCCCGCTGTGTTGTGATTGGACAGCGGCAACTTTACAGAGTAGCGCTGTGATTCTGATTTCCTGCCGAGCGCCTGGTTCGATTTTCGGCCATAGTGGTCGGCGGCATCGGGGTCGCCGCTTTTACCGCGGAGCGCCGAGCTTGGAGCGCCGATCTCGGCGCCGAATTGTGGGAGTGTGTGGGGGCACTCAGCGGGGAAAGTGCTGAGCGCCGCCACACTCTCCCTTACACTTCCACAATTCGGCACCGAGTTCGGCGCTCCAAGCGCGGCGTTCCGCGCTAAAAGCGGCGACCCCAATGCCGCCGACCACTATGGCCGAAAATCGAACCAGGCGCTCGGCAGGGAAAGCGCGGCTTTCCCCGCTGAGCGCTGACCAATCGGATGCTCAGCGCCATCTTCTGAAGTTGCCGCCAGACCAATCATAGCACAGCGGGGGGAGCTACATACTTCCACGCTACGACCGACCTGAGCCTTGCGCTCTTGCCGAAAACAGAACCAGGCGCTGGGCATCCAAGTCGCCGGTCTCCCCGCATAGCACCGACCAATCGGATTCACGGCGCCATGTTTTTGAAGTTTCCGCTGCCCAATCCCACAGCGGCTGGCGTCTACCGCCATTTTATGAATGAACATTTCGCGTCCGCCATCTTACAGCGCGAAATTTGAATTTTTGCACTATTTAAAACCTAAAAAGCTGTTTTCACAGTACACTCTCACATCAGAGTATATATTCCTAATGCCTATGCTTATATTAACCCTTTCTTTATCCAAATTTCATATGAGCTACATTTCACCATATTGATCTGTTTTTTTAATACCTTTTTAACCCCTTCTATTCTATTTGTGCTCCACTTGCTATCTCACTATGTGCTGTACTAAGGCCATTTCTACATTAACCTCTTCTATGCCATTTGCATTTTAATTTTGTGTCACACTGTTTTATAGGGGTCAAACTGCTACATTAACCCCTTCCATTCTATTTGCTATTCACTAACTGTGTCACTATGTGCTGTACTCATGACATTTGAAAATTAACCTCTTCTATACCATTTGTTATTTCTTTTCTCATCCACACTGTTTTATAGGAGTGCAAGTAGTACATTAACCCCTTATATTGTCTTGGCTATTCACTGCCTATGTCACTATGTGGTCTACTACTGGCATTTGAATACTAACTTCTTTAATAGTATTTTTAATTTTATTGATCGTGCAGTATTTTGTACACGTGCCAGTGGTACATTAACCCCTTACAGACTGTTCTATATTTTATTTCTACTTGGAGTGTGTCGTTACACTGTTAGGAGTACATTAACCCATTATATGCCATTTTGATTATATTTCATACTAATGAGTCTGTAGGACTACTACCTGTCTTATATTTAACAGTTTGGATGTAATGCTACCTTACCACTGCCTTATTGTCGTGCCAGTGGGACATTAACAAATTTTACATACCAAATATATTGGTTGCATGGCATTTTGCACTATATGACCGACTGGGGCCCCTTTCACACGCGCGTTGTACATGCAGATTTACATAATTCCATAACATGTGGTAATATTCCGAATATTAACGCAAGTTCCTCATACCCGCCACCAGGGGTGCAGTTGCGTAAGGTCCCGCTACATCGCCGGATTAATGTTAATTTTTACATTGGCCTGCCTGTTTCACCATGTACTGCGGAAGTTGCCTTATTTCTTTTTTCACCCTGCTTGGTCACATTGCGCCATTTGACGCTCGCCACTAATGCCGCTATTTCCCCAACTGCAGAGAGAAAAATACAAACGACTACTTCCGCAATAATCACAAAACCCTAAGTTCAAGGTAAAAATGAACGCTACCTCTGCCATTTTGCCCCAACTTCTGCAAGTCCACCCCTGCTGGCGGTTATGCGGAACTTGCCGTCATATCGGTACTTTAACCGCTTTTTTTACAATGTTGGAACTCTGCATTTACAACACGCGTCTGAAAGGGCCCTTACATCCATTTGTCTTGCCTTCAAGTCTCTTTTTAAGGACTTTAAACACACTGATTTCCATTCACAACTCCATACAGTAAACATCATTAAATATTTGTTTCGTACTCTAAAGAAGTCCATCATTTCATTTTCACAGGTTATTGAAATACACACTTTCCTTTTATTGTTTTTGCCTATTTAGACATAGTTATTATTGATTGTTTCCTTAACTAACACACTCTAGCTCATTTTGGATTGGATTCACTGCCTATTCTTACGAAGATGAGCTCTCCAACAAAAAATATCGCTCTTGCCAAGGAGGCTGCATCTACGCCTAAGAAGAAGCGTGCAGAGGAGACTTCGGAAGAGAGACGTCTTCGGTTAGATCGTGATAAGGCTGCTAAAGCGAAACGCATTGCAGAGGAGACTTCGGAAGAGAGACGTCTTCGGTTAGATCTTCGTAAGGCTGCTAAGGTGAAACGCACTGCTGAGGAGACTTCGGAAGAGAGACGTCTTTGCTTAGATAGTGATAAGGCTGCTAAGGCGAAACGCACTGCTGAGGAGACTTCGGAAAAGAGACGTCTTCGGTTACATCGTGTTAAGGCTGCTCAGGCAAAACGCATTGCAGAGGAGACTTCGGAAGAGAGACGTCTTCGGTTAGATCATGCTAACGCTGCTAAAGTGATACGCATTGCCAAACTCTCTTCTCCACTGAGACGTTTTCGGTTGAATGCTGCGAAGGCTGCTTTGAAGAAACGTATTTCTGAACTGTCTTCCGAAGAAAGAAGCCAACGAATGGCAAAAAGAGCCATGGCTGAGCGTCGCAGACGCAAACAACAAAAACTTAGAGCCACTGAAGAACCATCTGACAAAGATACTACTCCTGCCTCTTCGTCTACTGACATTCTACAAAGTGAACAACCTCCCATGACCTCCATGGGAAAAAAAAAAGCAAAGGTTGACAAGGAGGCTAAGCGTATGCGCAAGAAGCGTGCGGAGGAGAGTTCTGAAGAAAGACGACTTCGCTTGGACAAGGAAAAGGCTGCTTTGAAGACACGGGTTTCAAAAGAGTCTTTGGAAGGAAGGACGGAACGATTAGGCAAAAAAATCAATGGCTGCGCGTCAAAGACGCAAACAACAAAAGTTAATGCCTACAGGAGATCCGTCTGATCCTCATACTGCTGCCACCTCTTCGTCTGACCCTCATACTGCTGCCACGTCTTCGTCTGATCCTCATACTGCTGCCACCTCTTCGTCTGATCCTCATACTGCTGCCACCTCTTCTACTGTGTTAACTACAACTTAACAGCCTTTACCACATCGCAAGGCCACATGTAAACGAAAACACTCTGCTGAGGAGACGCCATACAGCAAACATTATAAAATTATGAGGCTTAAAAGGACAAGACAGATACGTCAAGATACGGAGTCTCCTACGTCTAAACAAGTCCGCTTGACCCATTTGGCTGCATCACGTCGTGACCTACGCAAACGTTCTTCCACTTCAACATTGCAAGAGGCAGAACGGAATATATATTCAACTTCTTCATTTATGGAATGTGTTGAATCTACGTCCCTTCCACGTCTCATCTATGTAGGATTACACAATAAAAATCTACGTTTGTTATCTACACCTCTCCTACATCCAATGGCATTTACTGATCAAGATCATGCTATTCTAGAACATACCTGTGGTTCCATGAAGTTAATATGTGAACATTGTGAGGCTCTGCATTTTACTGCTGAACGCCCATCAGATCAACAGTTTAGTCTTTGTTGCCACAAGAGAAAAGTAAAGGTACCATTACCTCAATACCCGGAGGTCTTCCAACGCCTGCTGAAAGGAGAGAGTGAGTACAGTCGAAATTTGATGGAGAATATCAGGAGCATTAATAGTTCTTTTGCTTTTGCCTCCATGGGTGCCCATGTTTCTCTACCACCTGGACACGGCCCTTACTGTTTCCGTATTCATGGGCAAATTGATCATCGCACTGGAACACTCCATCCTGCTCAAGATCAACCTCCAGCATATGCACAACTGTACATTTTAGATACTGCAAGCGCTGTAGAACAACGGATACAGTCTCCAGAAAATGTTAAATGTCATCCTACTTTAATGAGTATCA